>JAUZND010075268.1:0-16614 GCA_034780555.1 Coelogynopora nodosa
TAATCATTTAAATTTGCTGTCCTAATATCTCTATGACATTTAAATTTGAAATTCAAAATATCTCTATGACTTTCAATGGTTATTCAAATAAATCAGAAAAATAATTTCTATGCCTTTCAAATAATCAATTCATCAATGCATTTATACACCTATATAAATATCGAACAAATACATTTTCTCACTGCCGCTTGTTTTTTTTAGGACCGCCTATAACAAAGATAGTATATTCCATAAAAGCTATAGTATACCCTTGCATCCAGATAATTATGGTAGCTCATGTGGTATATATTTCTCATAGACATGTATAATTTCCATCCCTTAAATTAAATTTAAGTAAGACAGAAAATAACTATTAAAGTAAATAAAAATTCCTGGAATCAAATTAAGTATATTTTCGTCAATTTCAGTGCTAGTGTATATTTTTAACGGATGGAAGATGTATATGGCTATTAATTTGTCTTTTGAAAAATACACACGCACATATTTTTAAAAAACTTATTATTTTCTAGTAAGTGTAGATGAATCCAATCTATCAACGGAAAACATGATTGGATTTATAATGACAATTGACATCTCGAGGAATACACGCTTAATGTTACTGCTGAAAATACCAAATTACGTAAGGATAGATTACGGCTACACCTTGAACTGTAACGTTCTGAACTTGAACTTTAATAAAATAACAACATTAACACAAAAATAGAATGCATTATTTAGATTATACACATGGACCAAACCATAAATGAACATAATGGAAGAACTAAAACGATATTTATATGAACACAGTGAAGTTATATCCACAAAAATGGTGCAATTTTATCGAAATAATGGTACACATTTATGACCGCACATAAATAAACCAAAATCTACCCAGTAAGTCAACAATAATCACGCAAAAATGTGACATTTTAAATGCTACACACATAAATGTTCTAAAATCCACACCAAAGACAAAAATTACAAATAAAGTAAAGAAGAAGGATTATTAAAGAAGAAACACTAAGAGCGTTTCTATATATATATATATATTGTGCTAATTTACTTATCTAACGTGTATAAATATTTTATAATATAAATGAAAAGGATATTGAAATGACTGGGATCACTCAATTGGCAAAATATAAACTTATTGTAAGAAGAAAAATAACATTTTTGACAACTACTGATTGAAAAGAAAATATATTGATCAAAGATGTAATAATTCTAATGAATAAAATATGTTGTAAAATGTAGTAGAATTAATTAAGTTAATAAATTAACCATTAAATGTATCTAAATAATTTAATCTTCCAACAATTTAATGTGGAATACATATATTATGTTAGAAAACATTTTCAAATACTAAACAGGACAAAATACCTATTTCTAACAGATATTAAGATTACTGAAAACATCACTCAACAACTATAATTGAGAACGAGACACACGGAATAATCAGCGCTATACAAACATAACAGACCTATAATATGTCAATGTGATTAAATCAGCTAGTACCTAATGGAAAGAATCCAGTACCGAAAATACGCCGTCTACATGCTCTACTAATTATCCGCTAGATATACACTGACCGGATCATTAAAAAAAGCTTTCTGGAGTAATTAAGCCGGAGATGTCAGTTGTATATATAGACACTAAAAGGTATGCTGCAAAAATCCTAAAGGATAAAATATCGGTAGAATGATAGAAAACTAAATGCTGAATACAACACATCATTTATGGATACTAAATCTACTCGGATTTAAACTAGACTAAATCGTTGGAGAAGAATAACTAAAATATTTTTTGAGACATAAATTATCGGCGAAAAAAATATGTTTGTAATACATTAAATACATCCATTGAAGATAACATCTTTTGATTTACGGAGTCTATTAATAGAGTAGATAATAAAAATTATGCTATTCTATAATATTGTTATATTAAATTGTCTAAATCGATCGTAATCGTATTCCTTTTTACATTTGGGAACGATATCAGTGATCGGATAATTAATCATTTTGCATTATTAAGCTTTAAACAATTAATTTTATTAATATCAAGCTAAATGTTAAGATAAAAGGTTATAGTATGTATCATGCATAAGTGGTGCCCACTAACATTATCTAAATTGTAAAATATTTCAATGTGATGTTTAAATAAGCTTTAAAATCAGATCCACTGACATAATTTGAAGGTTTGATTTTTGTATTTCTTTATTTTAATACTCTCCTTGAAAGTATAACAACTTTTATCAGAATTTTTATTTATAAATTTTAAGTACTACAGAAGAATATTGTAATAAACGAAGAAGAATTCAGTTGCATAATTTTATCGTAATGATATTATAATGTTATCTAATATAAAATAATTGAGCTCGCTTTTTTTAGATCGTGGATATTTTTTGGCAAAAAGTTTAGATATATTTATTTTTTATAAATCACAGTATTTTACACAATGTCGCTTTTAAATTTAACAATGCAATGGTAACACTCATCGAACTGTCTGCAAAGAGTATTAACATTTTTGTCAGAATAAAAGTGTTCGAACGCAAAATATTGGCTGCTGTGCAATTTCCATGTTTCCAAACGATTTATAATAATTATTTAGGAATTTTAAATAATTAATTGATATATCATTAAAGTTATGTAAAAAATATAATTATGAATATTTCTATCTGTAAAATAAAGAATTGCCGATTACGTTTCGTTCTAAACACACTATTATATATCAATAACAAGTTTTCAGCCTGTCATTATTATATATTTTTAGAATTTGATATTTTCCATTTTGTTGAATGAATAGTAGCAATATTTTAATTTTTCACCACTTGGAAATTATTAATTAAAAGTTGTTATATTTTTAAACATCTTAATTCTAAAAAGTTTAAAGAATTAAACAATTTTAAATTTAGCAATTGAAGGAGCAATGAAATTTCTGAAAAATAAATAACAATAACAATAAAATGATTTATTATTCCGTAGTTTAAAATAAAAAGGTTGGAATTATTTTTAGTAATAAAAACATTAGTATTTAAATATTTCAGCTTAAAAATGTGACTTGTTTGCTGCTAATAGTCCTTTTTCTTTATAGTTTATAAAATAAACTCTTAACTCAATACATTGATGAAATTTTATTATAGAGCAACATGCTTGTACATCAATAATCACAATATGAACACTTTATAAAGGCGGTTAACAATACCTTAACATCTAAAGTTATAAACGACAGTGTATAAACTCAAAAATGGATAAAAATTAACATATTAGGTAAGAAGTATAAGATGCTCACTTAATAATTGATGAAGAGGATACATATTTTGTTACTTATTGTTTCATTCGACAAAAAGTACAGTATACCTTATTCAACACATATTAGCTTTTAGGAGTTATTCCGTGGAACTTGAATATTCAACCTGTTTTAAGTTTAAATAATTGTTTGGTAAAATGATATAAAATAAACTTTTACATTTTAAATCTTTCTTTTGTCCTTTGAAAATATACACTTCTATAAATGATTTTGATGTGAATAATCAGATTATATTCGGAAGTTCTATTAATATAACCCGTCTACCACATTAAATATACTTGAATTAAATAGTTATTTCTTTAATTAAAGAAATTAAATTGTTATTTCTTTAATTAAAGAAATAACTATTTAATTCAAGTATATTTAATGTGGTAGACAGGTTCAGCCAGGTTCGGCATGATAATATATATATAATAAAATTAAATTATAGATAATTTTGCAGCTCTCTTACAAATTTAAAAGAGAAATAAATGCATATATAAAATGAAGATGGATAAGAATTAACCTTTTTGTAGATTCATATTTAACGCCGTGGATATTTTTACAGATATATTTATTTAAATAATAACAAGTAAGAACTTTTCCGTCAAATGCAAAGAAATAATTCTAGAAAAAACGCAAACTACAAAATTTAAAAAGAGAGGTATATCAAAGAAGAAAACCCAACTAAATTGAAACAATAAGTTAAAAATACTCCTCACTTCAAAGAAGAATAACTCTAAAATAATATTGACAAAATTACGCATATATATAACTTGAATACAAATTTGCAGAATTTTTTATTCAACGCAGAAGAAATAACTAGAAAATTATTGAGACGGAAGGATTATTAAACTTATGGTTTGCTAAACACAAAAGGGAGATCGGTGCAATCGAATGGTTCAACCATTGGGAACAAAAAATGCCCAAATAATCTGTCAACAGGCGAGATTATTTCATCAGATAATAAAAAATATCATATAATTCAACATTTTCAGACGTAGGGAAGGTGGGGAACTTTTAGGATAACATACTAGATCATTTTTTAGACAGGTTCAATTATACTACAAAATATGAAACCAGGCTATAACTACCAGAAATTTACTTCTGATTTCATTAACTACAAATCCACTGGTTTAGAAATAAATAAATAAATAAAGACAAAAATAGCAGACAGACTCACACTGCCAAAATACTTGTCAAGTAGCTCAACATATCTGTGAATGATTTCCAGAGTTAAAAGTTCATTATCGTCCGATTCGATGGCACAACAGAAGTAGAGACTGGCATATCTAAATGATAAAAGCATTAATATGGAAAGAACTAAAGCAATCAACATGATTAATATTCTAACTGTAAATGTACTAAACACTATTATAAACACAATTAATATATATATATAATAACTGAATCTTTTTGTACATTACCTTGACCAGTATATGTTGAATAATATAATATTTACCACAGAGTACATATAATTTATCGTTATAAGTTATATGTACTCTATGATATTTACATTAGATTGACTGATGCTGTTTAAAAAGCTAGTGTCTTTTACTATGTTTAAAACATATACATATATTTGCAAATTATTATTATATACTAATATGATTATTGTTACTTAGCTGTCCTCACTTTCTTTTAAATTAAAGCTTTATAAATATCGTGCTGAGTTTGAAATTAATTAAAATATTATGTATGTAGATTCTTTCAATTATTTTTTGTGTATATGTTAGTGTCAAGTTATAATGCAAAACTTGATAATATTCCCCATAAATATGCATAAATAAATCTTTCTAAATAATTGAAGTATAAGTTTATGGTAAATTATTAATTTAACTAAAATATTTACGTTTATAACAGACAGAATAACATATGATAACTTACTAGAACAGCTTATGAATGACAAAAGAAATGCAGATAGCAATCGTGATATCTTGCATCACTTAAAATATTATAAATACGAAACTTTCATATAATGCTATCAGAGTAACAATATTTATATTCAACGCTAATGTAAACAGCCTTCACAAACAGACAAGAAAAATATTGTTAATTCATCTTTGACTGTGCATATATGCATACAATACTTTAAAACTATCTCTGAAAAGATATGGATTATTTTTCGTACGCAAACTGTTATGTATATATTTATAGATTAACATTAGAATGGCCAAAGGGAGAGGGGGGGCGTAAAAATTACACACATTTTTAACAATCCGTACATCTGATTAATTTTAAATACGCTGGCCACATGGCACTTCTTAGCATTCTAAAAATTGAGCAAACATTTTGTCACGTGATTTAATGTTAATTACGTCATCATTTGTCGAGTAATTAATCATTTAAATCATTCTTTCAAGTTTATCTGATTATAAAATTTGGATATAACAAGTATTGCTATGATTAAAATAGTATGTTTGTGACATAGAACACACGTATAATGTTCAACATTTGACAAAACATTTTTTTAAATATAAAATATGACGTCACTTCTATCAACCTATGTGAATATTTTTTCTAAAAATCTTGAAATATTTACAACCAATATTTGACCTGTGTTTAAAATCAGGATATAACTACAATATATAATGAAATCAAATATTTGTAAATTTTACAACCCTCTCCTTCACTCTTATATGTTCAATTGAACGTTTTATTTTCATTATCAAAGCAAAAAACCTCGATTATTGAAACTGAAAAGTAAAGATATTATTTAAAAATTCTATTTTATCATTGACATAAGAGTTTCTAAAACACCAAATCACAATACTATTATTTTGTGGAATTGTGAATCATTCTTTTAAAATACACTTAAACTAAAGTATAAACTCCCAAATTTTCAGTAGAAAGTGTGGGTTAGGCAATAAAAAACAGTTTTGCATTGCCTATTTAACCTAAAATATATGATCAGATTTAAATACACACTTAAACCGTTTTTTATAGCTGTTAAATATTGATTTTTGGGGTAATGAATACAATTACACCTAAACAACAAAGTATATAATAAGCTAAATAATCTCTTCACTTTAAAAGATTGAATTAAATATCAATGAATTTCCATTAATTGTAAAACACTTTTCATGCAGAGTGCTTTATTTCCACTTGTATCTCATTGGATTAGATTGTTATTAATATTATAATAAATATATATGGGCATATAACATAATCGTTGGTTTCTAATAAATTAACATGTATAAATGAAATTAACTGAATACAAATAATTCACAATCAACATCACAACAGCCATTACATAATCATAATTTTCCTACAGGGTGTCACAGAACAAATGCACCATATTAATTACTATCAAATTTGGGTATATATGACTATCATAAATTAGTACATTATAAAAACTGTTCAAACTGGTTATCATCAATGCCAAAACTGTTCAAACAGTCTACCATCCTTTTCAATGCATTCGCTAGCAATAATATCAAACAAATAATATATAATGTGTTAAATTAATTATGCACAATAAGACTATTATTATTAAAAATCTATACACCGAGGAATCAATAACTGAGGGATTTCAATATATATAAGAATATATTTTATTTCATATATATACATAAATTTTATATTTACATAGAAGTAACCATTTTAAATTGTTTTTTTTACATTTAAAATATCACAAATTAAATACTTTTAAATACAAAATTATAATATTTTTGATCCAGTGCAAAAAATTGATGACTAATTACTCATTACTGCATAAATAATTATATTCAATACAGCTAGAGATGCATACAACATAAGTATTGTGCATGAAAATAAGATAACTATTAGTAATCTACATACATATAACAGTTAAAGATCACATACAGATTGTTTGGTACAATAACATATACAGCATTAAAGGATAAACTGAATAAAATAAATGTTGATACATTCATAAACTATCATAGAGAAAGAAAGAACTATTCCAGACTTTCTACAAATAGATTTATGATAATTGATATTTAATAAAAAAATTTTAGCTGGTAGTTGAAACATTATTTAAGATAAAAGTAATAAAAATATAAAGATATCTAACAAATTATATTTAATTAAAAAGTCTGTGAAAGAATAATTAATATCCAACGTCTTTCTAGAACATTATTTGAACATAGAGTAGACCATATATGAAATAAGAAGATATCTAACAAGCTTGTTTTAAAAAAGAATTATAAAATTATACTTTAAATAAAATTTATCAATAGTGCATGTCGATGCCATAGCATTAAATACTAGTAAACTAGACACGAGACAGATGGTAACTAGTATGTTATATATTTAAAATTCTTAATTTAAATAAATGTTTACTGGAATTAACTTCTATAAATAACAAAGTAGTTAAAATATTCAACTGTTGTTCAATGAAAGTAAGACTGTTTACCGTTATTAATGAGTGATAAATAGGAACCATTTTTGAATATAAATAACATTTATTCTACTGATTTGTATCATGTTATTTTTCAAGTATTACAAAAACAGATAGCATCTATATGAACACAAATCTGTAACTAATATAAGTGTGATAAATAATTGTGATAACTACTATTACAATTAAGTATATAGACATATACACGAACCTTTTATATACAATTTTATACTCCTTCCATTCTACAAAGGAGCACATTTTCGGTTTTCTAGCCAGAATGACGGTCATGAGTTCCTTGACGATGCTCTTTTTAGCTTTCTCAGAATGAGAAACATACCACTTTTGAAGTCGAAGTTTACCTTGTCGACTAAAGAGGAGCATGAATTGCATCTGAAATAAAATAAATATAAAGAAAATATTATAAGGAACAGCAATTGATTGATATACTGTAGACTAATGAGGGGCATAATCATAACCCTCCTTTTAACAACATTTAGAAATTACTTGAAAACAGTACAATATCTACATATTTATATTTTTCCTATAAATTCACTTTTATGGTAATATAGGGATTTAGAAAGACGGTAACATTGTATACTTATGCAGGAAATTGAATTTTACATTTTGGTTTGTTTAAAATCATAAAATAAAATGTCTGTGGAATGTTTTACATATTGCAAAAAACTAAAAATACTATGAGATTAGGTTGGCTGGTTATTTAAATTGTTTATTTAATGATCTAGACCTGTTTTATAAAAACTGTTATTGCAGATTATTATTAGCTAAATAATTATAATTATCATTGTAGCATTTCACTAAAAAAATATCAGTGATAATTATCAATCATAAATATCACTATAACTAATAATAATCACAAGTAAAAATATTATCACTAATATTTTTACAAAATAGGACCTTTCATTTGACAAACAAGCTGGCGAAATATTAATGATCAATAGTTAAATTATTTCAATTGTATGAAGCAGCATATTATGTTAATAACGTCATGTTTGATCATTTATATTATTGTGTTATATTGTTTTTCACACTTTCTTTCTTCCCAATGTCTAATTTATATGAATATCTTGTCCACAATGGAGACGATGATGTATTCTAATGTATAAATTGTTTTGGGAAAGGATCCATATGCGAGAGAATGAATTTTGTGAATATATTAGGTTGACTTAGGATAAATTTGTGTCATTATTTGATACAATTGGCTATCTTCACCTACATTAAACAAAGAGAAATCACGTACTGACATTACTGCGTCCTCATTACCTAATTTTTTTCGATGGGCTCAACTTCTTGTTATTGGAGATGCTCATGGTGTTTCAAAGGCTGCAGAGAGTGACATACACCTGCCATACAAATGCTAACATATTCTCTGAGGCAAACGATTTCAACAAGACCCTGCCGAGTTGTTGTCTCTTACTTTGCAGATCGGACAATCTAGCAATTCCAATATGCCATCTGTATGTGGGTGCATTCATGGCACCCACTTAAGAGCATCAGATAAACTGATGACGAGGCGCAATTTATCATGATGTAATGCTTGTCTGTGGCTTATACCGAAAAATCGTTTACTGTTCTTTTAAATGGCCAGGCACAGTTCACAAATCTCGTGTGTTGAAGAATAGCACACTGCTAGATTGTTCACCATTCCCTAATGAAAATAGACTTGAGACTTATGTATGTTTAGTTATAAATAATATGATTTAGTTATAAAAGACACCACGAAATTAATTAAAACTAATGTAGATTATAATAATGAAAATATGTCACCATCACAAAAATGAGCACTATATAATATTAAATCTAAGAAAAACATAATAATTAAACAAGCAGATAAATGTGGTGCATAAGTTATTTGTGATACAACTGACTATGAAGCGTCTTTTCTCCAAATGGTATCTATTAAAACATTTTATAAGGAATTAGAATCAGATGCTAATCCAATCTTTAATGAAAACACTATTAAATTACTTAAAGATTTAAGTGACCATAATGTCATTGATGAAGAAACTTACAATACACATATCTTTGTCCAAAATATCCTAAAACACTCATCTTCCATGGCCTTCAAAAGATACACAAGCCTTTTGATAATTCACCATCGTTTAGACCTATAGTATCTGGTTGTTATAGTTGTTGCGAAAAATATCACATTTTGAAGATTATCAACTAAAATCACTTGTTGAAAATAACATTCTTTCCTTAAAGACATAACAGTTTATTAAGCAAAATTAAAGATATTAAATGTAATTCAAATTATGTTTTAGTAAGTGCTGATGTATCATATCTTTATATAGTTATAAACGACGAAAACGGAATTTCAGCTTGTAAAGAAGCACTAAATAAAAGACTTGCCTTAAGTAAGAAAACTATGCCTACAATATATATTAATTAAACTCATCATTCTTATCTTAAAATCTTATTGTTTCTCATTCCTAGGACGACTTTTTTACAAATATGTGGGACAGCCATGGGAACTCCTAACTTCGTCAATTTATATATGTCAAAATTCGAAAAAGAGTTACATACCAAAATTGAAACAAATTTATAACTAACATTTTGGTTAAGATTCCTGAACGACGTTATATTTTTTTTGTCTCATGGAGATGAAAATTTATTTTATAAATTTGATGCAAAATTGCAGCACAAATCAAAACATTAAAACTAATTTACAATTTACTTTCGAATATGGAAACAGTGTATCTTTTTTAGACACCATCATTACTATTACAAAAGATGGAATTCTTAAGACAGATTTATTTACAAAACCAACCGATGTCCAATTATACCCATCCAAAATCGTTTCATCAAAGGCGAACTGAGGAAAATCCGAAGAATATGCTCCAATAAACAAGATTTTTTTAAAAGGTCACATGAAATTAAATTTTTTGAAACGAGGTTTCCTCAATAATGACATAGACAAAGTAATAGAAATAGTATCGAATATTTATCGTGAGGACACATTGTCTTATAAAAATAGAACACTAACATCTAGAATTCCTTGTGTCATACAGTATCATGCTTAACTCCGTTCTTTAGATAAGTCTTCATTAACATTGCAACATACTTATATCAAATGAAAGACTTAAAAAACATTTTTAAAGCCACCAATACTTGCTTTTAAAAGACTACTTAATTTTAAAGACAGATTAATACACTCTGGCTCTTCTAGTAAATTATTTCCTAATAAAGCATATATAAATACGGTATAAAAATGTAAATGTTTCCATCATTTAATTCAAAATGTAAATTAAAAAATTAATCAAAAAATATAGACAAGTAAAGAAAGTTCGTGTATTTCTGAAAATGTAATGTATGGATTGCATTGTAAAAAGTGCAATTTATGGTACATTGGAGAAACCAAAAATAGACTAAACAAAATATTAAATGGACATAGATATAAAATTAAAAACGGATAAAAAATTAGAAAACATACATGATAATGGAGCTTCTATTCATTTTGGACAATCGGATCATGTAATAGAAAGAGATTTGGAGCTATATATTCCAGAAAGTGGTAGATTAAAAAACAAAATAACATAGTGAAAGAGAATATTTTTATATATTAAAGTATAAGACTTTATCACGAACTGGTCTTAACTTAAATATGGGCAAATTTAGTCCATTTTATGGAAAATTGTAATTCACATTGTAAAAAGTAATTTACTAATAATAAATTTTTCCCAAGATATTAATATTTTCAAAACCAATTTTAAATGTACATTTGAATTAATTATAGCTTTTCATAATTGTATTTTATTGTAAATGTTATGTCTTGATAAAGGGAAATATATTCCTGAAACGTCGACCAATTTAAAACTTGTTTTCTTTTTTTAATTAATAAAATTATGGTTATACATTATCAGACTAACTGATTAAACCAATTTATCATTCTGAAATATCTGCTGATGAAGCAATCATTGTTCACCACAAGAAGATGGTATAGATGCAATGGTATTTTCAAACACTGTTTTCACTGCAAAATGAATTTTCTTCACTTCTCTACAACTATTGTAGGTGAAATGGTGAAGGCTTGTTGTTAACTGCACAATTTAATTAATTCTGCAAAGCCTGAGCAATATGTAGCTGTTGATAAGGCAGTCAATGTAAAAGATTCATATAAAATGGCAGAGGTCAAACATGACACAATGCATTGGTGGCACGTATTCATTGATTTTCTTATGTATAGAATGTAATATTGTGATAGCAACCCACATCAAGACCATCCCTTCAGAATGCAATAATGGTCATATTCAGGGCCACTACATCTTGATTGATATAGCGCTTATGACACAAATTGCTCTTTTCAGAGTCCCATTATTTTAGTGAATATAAAATAAATATTTACATTTTCTTTTTTATATATAGTATTTCAAATGGTTTATCAAGACTTCCCTTTAAATTCGTTATATGTATTTTAATATTATATATAGTGTTTTTCTTCTTTTAATGTAGTGTTCAAAAATTCTTTAACAAAATATGTTATATGAATGAATTATATGATGGATTAGACCCAATATTTATTATTTTTTTAAATTTTATTTCTTATTTAAAAGAATATCTTAAGAATCAAATTGTCCTCTTTGATACATCATATTTTAATTGGGAATATTTTTAGATGGCCTTTTTACCACAAAATAATATGAAAAGTTGTATGAATATTTTTTTTTAAGTATTTTCTTTTATTACAATTTAATAATTTTATGTATTATTACCTTGTTTTTTAGTAATATTTCACTATGTATTATTTATTTTAATTCATTTGAGTATTCTACAAAATTAGGCTGCTTTTTTAATTGAATATAAATTTATTTTGTAAACATTAATTTTGAGTGTTATTAAATAATTATAAATAAAGTTTATATATTAAAATATCTGTTCAATAATTAAAATTAGTTATTATATTAAACAGATTTATAATTTTACTGTTTTCAAATGTTAAAACCATACTATGAATTTAATTGTAATCATGTATGATTTTGTATGTTGAAAATTTTAGATTTATAAACATATTCTTTTTAAATAGGAAATATTTTTCTTCATATTTTTTAATAACAGCTTTTATTTATTGAACATAACTTTATTGTAATTAAATTTGACAAATTTTACCAAAATAAACGCTGAAATTATTTATTTTATAACTACTGTGTGTGAGATTTGATAGGAAAATGTTTTAAAATTTTGACCAATAATATTAAAATTTAACAGTTAAATGACTTAAATTAAAAAATAATCCTAAATCAATCTATCTAAAATTAATTTAAAAATTAACTTTTTAATGAATTGTTAAGTAATTAGTTTATATAGTGTATAAATTTATATGAAATTAGTTTCTAAATTTTAATAAAATATCTAAAATGTGACTGATCAATAAATTGTAAGAATTGAATTTTTTTGTAAATTGCTTCTGACATATGTATAATAATAATTTTAAAATTGTAATGTATGAGAAGTCAACATTTATAATACATTTCATGTACAGTAAAACATTTTCAACAATAATATATAAATCTTTATAAAAATTACTCACAAAAAGTCAATTCTTACATTTGGTTTTCTCAACACCATATAACCACTCAAATTTAATAAAATTTTAATAAATTTCAAATAAAATTTAATAAAAGCTACACTGTAGAATAATAAATCATTAAACTATCTATGTAAAAAATCTAAAATTGTACAACTTAAACAAATAAATAAATCAAAAAGTTATATATTATAAATTTATATATATTTATATAAATCATATATAATAGTATCTTATAATACAAATAATAACCAAAATTAATTAAATAATACATTCATAGTTTTAAGAAAAATCAGAGCTTTAATGAACCATTTCAAACATTAAAAAGTAAAAAGGCATAACATTTTATATAAATTAAACATGTACAGGATTCTTATATTAAATAAAAAATTAAATTCCCGAGTTTTCCCCATTTTTTACAATAAAATTTAATAAATTACTTTTTGAATTTTACACCAGACACAGCAAATATAATTACAGGGGCCTCGCTGCCTATTCGACATGAAGTGACTATGTTGCTACAATATTTTGCTAAAATATTAATATGCCCTTTTGAAAATAAAAGTTACACTAGGTTAAAATGACTCAACTAAGATATCAAATATATTTTATTAGATAAATTAATGGTATGACAAATGTAATATAACGATTTATAATACCTATGCATTAATTATAATATACCTAAGTAATTATGTAATCATAATATATTTAAATACAATCTATCATCATAATTTAGACGATGTATTGTATAATATTTACCTATAGCTAGAGTACTATACTTACTACGTATATGTACCTATATATTATTAATGATTCTTTGTAGTATTTATAGAAAGAGAGAGGAAGGATAGTTACCTACAAACTAATTTGTAATGCTCACTTATGTATGTTTAGCCAATCATGTTATTTAATTATAGAAGTCCTTTATTTAGCCTATGTACTAACCATCGATCCGTATTTTTTTATGTGTCTGATGCCCCTCTCATTACTGACAACACGTCTGCTGCCCTTCTCATTACTGACAACACGTCTGATGCCCCTCTCATTACTGACAACACGTCTGATGCCCCTTTCATTACTGACAACACGTCTGATGCCCCTCTCATTACTGACAACACGTCTACTGTCCACTTTTCAATATTGTCCATTACAAATCGCTACTGTCCTTCTAAAGATTATCGTTTCCCGAAAAGATAATTTGGTACGGAGAAAAATCAGCGCTGAATTGTATTGGCTACATTATATTGAGCATGAAGATGTTGCATTATGTAAGGTTTGTCACAATGCTTACATTACCAACAAATTTATTACTAGTACACGTTATGACCAAAGCTTCATCAAGACAGGTCTTTGTAATTGGAAAGAAGGTCTTCGTGCACTGCGAATTCATGAACAAAACAAAATTCATAAAGAAGCTGTCTTTCTCGACAATATTTTGTTGAGTGCTACATGTAGCAATCAATATAATGATGAAAGAAAACAACGACGTGAGATGTTACGAAAACTAATATCAAATCTGAAATTCCTTGGTAGACAAGGAATAGCAATTCAGGGTTCATCGCAAACTGAATTAAACTACTATCAGTTGGCCAAACTTCGAGCAGAAGATGATAGCAGAATGACCAAGTTTCTTGCCCGAAAAAATAACTATACGTCTTCAGAAGTCCAAAACGAAATTCTTCAAATTATGGCGTCATCAATCATTTCTGATATCTTAATTAACGCCAGATCATCTCCATTTTTTCCCATTTTGGCTGATGAAACTTCTGATATTAGCAACCACGAACAGTTGGGCATTTGCTTAAGATGGCTTGATACCAATAATGAAGCCAATGAAACGTTCATAGGGATATACTTTACTGGTACAGTCAATGCAGAAGCCCTTACATCTATACTGTTTGACGTACTTCTTAAGTGTGACCTTTCCCATTAGAAAGTTACGTGGACAATGTTACGATGGAGCAGAGCTGCTATGGCAGGTTCCAAAAGCGGAGTAGCAAAACTTATTCAAGAAAAGCAACCCAAAGCTATATTCACTCACTGTTATGGGCATGTTGTGAAACTTAGCTGCCCGAATACATATGAAAAGTCGTATTTTAGAAAAAGTCGTCCATAATAAAGTCGTAATTATTAAAAGTCGTAAAGATTATATGAAAGGTGTAAGGTTGTATGAAAATCGTGCTCCCGTGTATTTCATGATATCTTGTGTTTTATTGAGTGCATTTTCATGCTTTTTTTAATTTGTGTTTTCATTTCTGCATCCTGCATTCGGCTGAGCCTTTTGTTTTTACGATTTTTACTGTTGTGCCCTTGTTTTGGGCCGTTTTGTGCATTTTCTCTTGTTATTGAGAGTGCATTATTTGACTGGATAATATAGTGTTACGCAATCACTGCACGTAGTCTTCGCCTGTTAATCTGAGTATATTTGCAAGCTCGATCTGTTATTGATTTGTATTATCCTCGACTAGCACACAACAGGATTAAACAATCAATAGACTTCCACCTCATCTTAGCAACTACGTCATCGCCAGGAATCCCTCTCGATCAGCTGATTTGTGAATTCACTTATTAACATATCGGAATGGCATCTACTGCAGCTTCAATGAACAACATTGATGAAATATCGGTTGACGAAATTAACAAGTTAACGAAAACAAACCTCATCGCACTAGTGAAAGCAGACAAAGCCAGAAGACATTCTGAGCCTGATATTAACCCATCGGCATCAAACATAACGCTTAAAGCTATTGAAAACTTGCTTGACAAAAAACTCTCTGAGCTAAACTTTATTTTTGCCACGCGTGTGGAAGAGATGGAAAAAAATATCAAAGTACTTCAAAAAGAAATAAAAGAACTAAAAGAAAAAGAAATAACGTTGCTTAAAAAGGAACTGAATTCCTTTAAACCAACATCAGCCTCAGTAGAGACACTCCGTAATGAAAACGATGATTTGCGCGATAATATACAAAAATTAAAAACAAGCATCTCTGAACTTCCTAAAATCCCGCAAATGGACAAGGAACCCTCTTCTTCTTCGAACGAAATGATACTCTTCGGAGTTGACGAAGGGAGCGACACCTCACCTGGACAACGGTTCAGAACTCTTAAAGAACAAGTTGCAAAATGTATTGAAACCTTAAATGAATCGGCCGAAGAATGTACTACTGATTTCTTCCGAATGGGCAAATTTGAACACGGTAAAAACCGACCAATCCTAATAAAAGTGAACTCCATCTGGTCCAAGCGTAAGCTGTTTTCTCAATATCACAAACTCAAAAAAGAAAAAACGGTTGACTTCGTTCTGAAAGAATGTTCTCCGCTTACTCTTGCATTCAAGACTGCCCGTCTGAATGCAAAAAGAATGAACACAGCAGAACAGGCTAGAGCAGAAGAAAACGGAACCCTGATTGATGTCAGCTATAGCGCCCGACCAAACGGAACAGTC
>JAUZND010075279.1:0-16613 GCA_034780555.1 Coelogynopora nodosa
TCTGATTCTCCTAGATTTTTAATATGTTATTCTTGATCATAAATACTACCAAAAACCGTTAAAAAACCTTTTGTAGGTATTTTTTGGGGTTAAACCATATATTGACCCTACTACTAGTAATTAAGAGCAAAACATAAATACTATATGTAAATTATAAGTATATATGCAACTATACGTACAGCATACTATAAATTTTGAACTTTTAATAATATACAAATTCATGTATTTTGAAGTTTCTTTCGTTGATTCATATAATCTCACTTATTGCCATGTCTGTGATATTAATTAAATAACGTTTAATGCCCTGAAATGTTTAAACTCTTAAAGTTTAATACCCTAAAATACCTACAGTCATAAAGTTTAATAATACATAACATTTCTAAATTCCTGAAGTTTAGTACCCTAAAATCCATAAACTCCCTAAGTTTAATCATCATTGCCAGAGCTTAGACACATGTCGACATAGTCATCTCTGAATTGAGCAGCCTCGATCTATTGTCTGTTTTTCTAACTTGATATCAGAAAATAAAGAAACTTCATTTCATTGCTTCTTCCAAAACGGAGTGGTGCGATATCATTAGCTTTAAAGAGAGAGATGAATGTTAGAGATCAAATGCTTCCTAAAGCACCAACATTTCATACCATCCTCATGTCTACGTATTTTTATATACACATCAGATAACATCGAACCATATACATATGGACCATCAAATGTATGTAACAGTTTTTATAATTTACTGAATACAATTGTAACACAATATATGTTGTTTATGATCTGTAAATAAGACTTCAAATTTATATATGAATATGATGAAGTCTGTTCAAATAATATTTCATTTATTCAAGAGTATTTATCAAAAATGCGCTACATGTAAGGATTACATTAACATGAAACAGTGATGCGAAATACATAAAAAGATTTTTGTCGATTTATCCAAGCAGACAAACAACTTTACTATCGGCGAAGGTATGCAAAAGAATTCTGTAATGCAATTTCATGCATTTTCATTTTACTTTTATCGTTAAGAGAAAGTTGTGGATGATTTCGCTCATGGTCCTGCAAAATTAGAGGATGATCTCGCTCATGGTCCTTCGAAAGTTGTGGATGATCTTGCTTCTGGTCCTGCGAAAGTTGTGGATGATCTCGGTCCTGGTCCTGCAAAAGTTGTGGATCATCTTGTTCCTGGTTCTGCGAATGGTGTGGATCATCTCGCTCATGGTCCTGTAAAAGTTGTGGATCATCTCGCTCATGGTCTTGCGAAAGTTGTGGATCATCTCGCTCCTGGTCCTGCGAAAGTTGTGGATCATCTCGCTCCTTGTCCTGCGAAAGTTGTGGATCATCTCGCTAATGGTCCAGCTAAAGTTGTGGATCATCTCGCTCCTGGTCCTGCGAAAGTTGAGGGTTCATCTCGCTCCTGGTCCTGCGAAAGTTGTGGATCATCTTGCTCCTGGTTCTGCGAAAGTTGTGGATCATCTCACTCCTGGTCCTGCGAAAGTTGTGGATCATCTCGCTCATGGTCCTGCGAAAGTTGTGGATCATCTCGCTCATGGTCTTGCGAAAATTGTGGATCATCTCACTCATGGTTCTGCGACAGTTGTGGAGCATCTCGCTTATGGTCCTGCGACAGTTGTGGAGCATCTCGCTTATGGTCCTGCGAAAGTTGTGGATGATCTTGCTCCTCTTGCTGCGAAAATTGTGGATTATCTCGCTTATGGTCCTGCGAAAGTTGTGGATCATCTCGCTCCTGGTTCTGCAAAAGTTGTGGATCATCTCGCTCGTAGTCCTGCGAAATTTGTGGATGATCTCGCTTATAGTTCTGCAAAAATTATGGATCCTCTCGCTCATGGTCCTGCGAAAGTTGTGGATCATCTCGCTCATGGTCTTGCAAAAATTGTGGATCATCTCGCTCATGGTTATGCGACAGTTGTGGAGCATCTCGCTTATGGTCCTGCGAAAGTTGTGGATGATCTTGCTCCTCTTGCTGCGAAAGTTGTGGATCATCTCGCTCATGGTCCTGCGAAAGTTGTGGATCATCTCGCTTATGGTCCTGCGAAAGTTGTGGATCATCTTGCTGTTGGTCCTGCGAAAGTTGTGGATGATCTTGTTCCTGGTTCTGCGAAAGTTGTGGATCATCTCGCTCATAGTCCTGCGAAAGTTGTGGATGATCTCGCTTATAGTTCTGCGAAAATTGTGGATCATCTCGCTCATGGTCCTGCGAAAGTTGTGGATAATCTTGCTCCGGGTTCTGCGAAAGTAGAGAATGATCTCGCTCCTGGTCCTGCGAAAGTTGTGGATGATCTCGGTCATGGTCCTGCAAAAGTTGTGGATGATCTCGGTCATGGTCCTGCAAAAGTTGTGAATCATCTTGGTCATGGTTCTGCAAAAGTTGTAGATCATCTCGCTCCTGGTCCTGCGAAAGTAGAGGATGATCTCGCTCCTGGTCCTGTTTTCCTAAAAAACAGGTCCTTTCCTCTTAAAAAATCAGATTTCAACTTAGTAGGTTTTTTCAAGCATTCTATAGTTATTAAGATATTTTATAAATATTATATAATTGTGCCAAGTCACATGTATTCAATAAACAAGGATTCTACTCTTTCTAAATATATTTCTAAATATATACATATATTGTTTACATTGTCTGATAAAACTCACAATAGTTATATTTTTATACAGGTTTAGTTATATTGTATACGATTTGTTTCCATGAAATTTAAAAAAACATTAGAGATATGCTAAAATAACGTAGTCGTATGATATTATAATATTCTAAAATATACACCTTTGCACACATTCGGTCACATATTAAACACATATTTAATGCATAATGAAAAACACTGCACTATACTTATATGAAAAATAATAAATATGTTTGTTTAATTTATTAAAAAATGGTACATTAAATATATATTTAAAATGTATTATATTACTACATTTATTATTTTTAAAATTACATTGATACGTACAATGTACATATAGTTAGCACAGTATAAACAATAAAAGCGTTAAATTATTAATAAGCGTCCAAGAATCCGTATATTATATATAATCCATCACTATAATCGATTTCTTAACACTCGATTTAAAACGCCCAATATCCACATATAACTATGTAACGAATACATTTTTGAAATATGTATTGATATTGTTTTAGGAAGCAAACATGGGACAATTAATTGGTTTTCATGACTTACTACTAAATGATACCTGGCTGGAAAAACAATTTTATGATGTAAGTTTTATACTGTACGCTTTAACAATTAATTTTAGTGTATTTATTGCAAAGGAATTGATTAATATGAATAGATTCAACAAATGGCAGGTATTTAATGTTATAAATGATAAGAAATGATAAGAAACATATTAGACGTCCTATCTTGATAATTAGAAGTTTAATTAATATTTGAACTACTCTTTGAACTACTGCCTCAATCTTGTTCCCTACTAGTATGCGATGACTAGTCACTACGTTAGAACAAATTAGATAAATATATTCTGTTGAAACCAATAAGGACATCTTTACCCTTTTTTTCATTTGCTTTTATAGAATTTAATTTTATTTTATTGAATTATAGTACAACATCACTAACGATCTGGCGGAAAACATCATCAATTCAGTCAAAGTAAGGGCTTTTGAATATTTAAAAAAATTTCCTGATCCACCGGAAGATGAAAAGTAAGTGTCCAACATGCATATTTTTATATTTACACATACATGTGACAATACACTGACGTTTAAACCAATTAAACCAAAATAAAACAAATCGTTTGAAATAAGCAACAAGTATAAAAAATATAGGTTTATCAGATTATTTTTCTGATATGTTATAAAATATCGATAAAATCAAGTAGACTTTTTCAAAGTTGTCCGCATAAAATCAAGAGACACTTATAACCGAAACAAAAGGACGCTTTTAGTATATACGTGTGAGTGAGTCAATGTGTGAGTGAGTCAATGTGTGAGTGAGTCTATGTGTGAGTGAGTCAATGTGTGAGTGAGTCAATGTGTGAGTGAGTCAATGTGTGAGTGAGTCAATGTGTGAGTGAGTCTATGTGTGAGTGAGTCAACGTGTGAGTGAGTCAATGTGTGAGTGAGTCAATGTGTGAGTACACTATTTGCGAATAGTTCGCCACATCCCTGACTATACAAATATTTCTAGTTGTTTAATTTGTGGTTCTTTTTTATTTTAATTTTCTATTTTTGATTTGTTTTATGGTGGTGTTGAGGAATTGAAAAGAATGTTACCAATGTAATTATGTAGCTTTTTCATAGTTAATTTGCGTTTATTTAAAATTCTATTACTCTATTTTTATAATTAATACATATACAGTATGTTATATTTGATTCGTCGGCACGCAAAAATTGTGGCTAGACTGAAGTTGTTGCATTAGCGCAGTTAAAGAAACCTGCTCAAACTTTTTTTTAATTTTGTTGCATTTTTCTATTTTTGAACAAACAATGTTTTTTAAATCATAACTTAGATTTTAAATGACCATTTTCTGTGTTATTAAATTTGTTGATAAAATCGGCGTACCAGTTACTTAAGATATTTCATAATTATTTTATAAGATTTTGACATAATGGTTTACTTTAATTACTAAATATCGACATTCCAATAATTATTTTATAATATTGTACATCAGGATTAAATTCGAAAATAATTACTTCGACAACGTGTGTACACATTTATTTAATGGGGCAGAAATTTTTACCCTATGAGGTAGAATGTCAAAATTAAACGTGACGTTTTATTGTGAATCTGATAACAATAAAATAACTGATAGTTCATCCTACAAAAACAATGTAAAATTAACCGCATCGGTTGACATAATCAACCTATTAATGCTAATATATTCACAAACCACTATTAATATATACAGAAGAATGTATAATTAAATAATTCAATAACCCAAGTCAAAAGATTGAGTTTCGAAACCAGTTTAGTGTACTGTAGTTTATCTTTTACATAATATTATGTCAACATGTCATATGTTATTTTATATTAAGGTTATTTATTAGTGATTTCGTAATTTTTTCATTTCAAATATCAATAAACGATGCCATTAATATTAAATATTATTGAAAAAATCTCACGTAACTTCTTTTCTACATTTCAGAAAAATTGCTCCTAGTACTGTCAATGCGTTCTATGATCCGTATCGCAATTCAATAGGTGAGCTTCTACAATTTTTTTGTTTGTTAATTTAAGCATAGTATCTACACACAAGGTACAAAAGTACACATTCTTAACGAACCCATTAAATGTCGCTAATCATACAACTATAGTACAGCTGCTAGCCAGAAACGGGAAAGTCTGAGTGGAGTCTCGAACCTTTTTCAATACTTGAATGGTGATAATGTGGTGTATAGCGCATTAGTCGGATTTGTATTTCGCTCGGCAGCATACATATTTGAATTAGTTACTGTATTTTCCGTGCTTCTCCTTTTATACTACATTTCCAATTACATTATTCCAGCATTTCCCGCGGGAATTATCCAACCACCCTTTTTTGACAAAGATGCTCCAAAGTAAGTTTTTTTAAACATTGAAAAAATCAATTATTCGCAAAATTTATATACATTTTCAAAATTAATCTGTAATTTTAAATTATTTCTTTTTTATTATGCAATGTAAACATTATTTTTTAAATTTAATGACAACAAAATTTACGCACAACATAATCATAATCATCCTGTAATCTTGTTAAGAAAAATTGTTTTACAAATTTATTGCTTTCGTATCTATAAATTGTGATAAAACATTATGTATAACTTAATATCATAAAGCCTTAATCAAGTTTAGTTAAAAAATAAATTGTATGAATCCTAATACATTATATTATAGTCAACTTAACATTAAAATATTTCTAAAAAGGATTAATTTTATATTATAAGTTTTTAACATCACATTTTGTTATTAGTCACATGGTTTAACGCTAATAACGTCATAATTTATAAATGAACACTTGTTGTATAAATTTCTGATAAATATATTCTTTTCATGATATCAGAAATTATAATTTTGCTATGACGAATATTTTTATGAGAAATAATTTTTTTTCGAATATGCGTTGTTTTGAAGTACACCATATACTAGTGACACCTCCTACAGATTTATATACTTTTAAAAATATGATTTTTATATGGATTCTTAAAAGAAATGATTCGTTTTTTTATTAAAAAATTGCAATTTTGTTTTTAAAATAATTATATTTAAATTTAATATTTTAAATAAAGTATTTTTAATGCAACACAATTCTATTAAATATTTATAAATAAATGTTATGTGTAATTTTATTGTATTTTCCACAGTGAATCATGATATACCACGATAGTGTAGCAAAATACGAAAAAACGTGTTTTGGTACAGAAAACCATGTAATGACAGCAATTGATCAGCCCTAGGTAGAACATTTTTATAAAAAAAGCTTAAAGTGTAAGGATATTATTTTAAAAACTTTACTTGAAAATTGATGCCAAATCGGATGTCAATTTTTCGAATAGTTTTTACAGATAATTAATTACAGTACAAATATGTGTACTTATCCCCCTTGGTCATACTGCGTTATTGACTGAAAAAGGTTCTAACAAGATTGGAATACCGGAAGCCAATTAAATCTTCAAATATCATATTATAGTAATTGATGTTAAAAAACATTTCGTCCGATATGTCTATCATTTTATTAAGTTCACTCAGAATTACCTTTATATCTGAAAAAAATCATTTGTACTATATGTAACCAAGTTTCTTTATAAAAATATATTAATTTACTATTTTAATGAATTATATACTGTGCAATTTATTAATCATTCTTTTGGAACTTTTTAGATACTCTAATTATGGTGCCATGGGAAGTGTAATAGGCCATGAAATTACACATGGATTTGATGATGAAGGTATACTACAAGCATACTAATTATGTTATTCACGTTAATTATATATATAATTTAAATTCAAAATAGTGTAAACAATCAAATTATTACTTCAACTTTTGCTAAGGATCATATTTTGTAATTGCGCAATATTTGTCATAATTATTATGTATTTTGTCATGTTTTGTCATATTTTTTATGTTTTTTACTATGGAGTTTCTAGTGTATGATGGTTTTTACCAGCCAACTCATCTGGTACATAGAAATTTAATTTTAATGATTTTTAATTGAATTAATGAATTAATTGAATTAATTGAATTAATTTAATGAATTTAATGATCTTTAATTTCTATGATCTGGTAGAATATTCCGAAGATTAGAAACCAGAAAAAATAAGCATCTTTGGTGCTAAATTTGACAAATGAGTAAATCTTTAATGCATTGGCCAAATTGGTAGACTATTTGAACTTTAAATTCAAAACGTGATTGTAGTGACTTTAATTCTTTTAAGTGAATTACCTTCCTGGATTCAAAATAGATTTCAAAATGCTGTTACGGGAGAAGACATGTCCATTGTACGATTATTTTTGCCTTCAAGTTGTAGATTTATTTAATTAAGTCATTCTGCCTTATTCTCCAGAAATTAAGCGAACTTAATCATTTATTATTTTGTAATCTGGGAGGAATTTATTGAATAGCCATTGGTGAGTTGTTATGGTCAGACAGGAATTTTAAATGGAATCAATAAGATCAGTGGTATAATTCAGTCTAACTGGCCAAACAGGCCTAACTCCATATGATATCTAACAGTAAACATAGGAAATTTGACATAGAAATAAACGAAAAATAGTGTCTCCCTTTCTTAAAAAATGGTATTATAATTAAACATTATTAAAATTGTGCACATTTTATGATCTTCAGAGGAATTTTAACTGAGTAAGTGGCCATATTTTCCATATTTTTGTAACTATAGTCAACCGACCAAATAAAGTTTTGAATCGGCGACCAATTGCCGAAAAAAAGACAGATTATGGAGCACTGTTTTAACTATAATATTATATCTTAATTTTAGGTCGTCAATACGACAAGTTTGGAAATGTTGCAAATTGGTGGGATAAACTTTCAACGAAGAGGTACATGGAGAGGGCTCAATGTTTTATTAAGCAGTATAACGAATTCCGGAGTCCAACCGCTGCTAAAGTGCCGGTAAGATCAATGAGTAGAAGTCTAGTGGTAATTTTGTTATATAATTTTATAAGCATTAAATAGATAAATAATTACGATTTCCATCGTTACATTGTTATCAATAAGAATACAATATTTATATATGACACACAAATTACATGTATCAAGTATGTATGTATCTTGTGGCATTCTATCTTCTTGGGGACGGCTGGTTAATTATCGTTGGGGATGTTTCTGCACCAAGACATCTTTTTACACAACAACTGTGTTGCATTTTTGGATTACTTCATCGAAACCTGCATCTAAGACAATAATGCGAGATTCAGTAGGCAAATTGGTAATCATTTTCACAAGGACGCCAATTGCACTACAAATGCAGCGCAGAGTAGTCACATCATAAAATAAAGGGAGTGTGCGACAAACATCGTTTAAACATTAAGGTGTTCTGCAGAGAGATGGGAAACAATATCATCATTGCAGAAACCCGCATTAATTAAATTGATATCGGCACCCGCACTTCCAAAACGAAAGAATGTGTATATTGATGTACAAAACTGTCTGTCTCGATACAGGTCTGATTTCTTCGAAGAAATCCACACCTTCCAGTTGTATCGGGATAGGTCAAAATTTCAATTACACATTGAATTAATTTGAAGAGCCTGTTTTCGATTATATAGACAAACTATTTATATGTGTATATGAGGCTTTTTTATTACAATAATATAATTATATTAATAATAATAAATTCAAAGAAAATTATTTTTATTGTCTTATAGTTGTCTATTTATTTTTTGAGATTGCAAAGAAATACTAGAATTATATCATGTTAATTTAGTTAGCATTATAATTATGTTTAGAGATTATAATGTTACGCAATTTAATAAGTAGTTATTAATTTAATTCAAGATTTTTTTGCTATATAATCATCCCTAAGATATAAATATATAGAGTTAAAATCAATATAATCAATATTAGTGTTTAATATATAATCGATATAATCAAATATGTAGAGTTAAAATCTTTAAAAAAAACTTTAAAATCAATATTTCCGAGTTTCTTTAACTTGGTATTTCTTAAAATAATACATAATAAAAAAATTATTAGTTGAAAATTTATTTATTTTATAATAATATTATTAAATATTAAGAATTTAACTGAAAAATAATAATTCCAAACTGGTAAATTCTAAATTCTAACTAAACAATTATAATAGAATTATAAAAAGTATTATACATTTGAAATAAATGTTTAACTGTTACTTATATAATAAATATTAAATTTAGAGGACCATTGGAATGTGAAAGGAAAATATAATTTTAAAAAACTATAATAAAATTAGATAAAGCAACATAATATTTATTTATTTATTAACGGAGAAAAGTACAAATAAATCAATTATAATATGATGCTATAATATATTATGTTACGTATTATTTTGCTGTATTTGATTTATATGTTTCTTTGCTTTCGCTATCTATTTTTCTTTCTCTTTGCGTTCTTATCTCTATAGTAGCAATCGTTTTTGATTACAAGCATACAAATTATGGACAAACTAATTCTAATAACTTACAACCAAATATGTTATATAATTTAAGCAAAACAGATGTCCAGGAGTTAATATAGGTGGTAGTATTCCAATATAATGGTTCACAGACTATTAGCATTAAGCTAATTGGCGTTAAAGAGGAAATTACGTAAAACACTTCCATACTTTTCAGATTTTTTTAAGCAAAACATTTCTAAAGTTATAGTGTACACATTTTTGTATATTGATAATTTATTTAGAGCCCTCTTGATCTCTTCTTTAATAACCTATTTAATTAAACAAATAAAATGCTAATCATTATAATAACTTAAACATATTTTGCGTAGCTCTTCTATTACATCTAACAAAAGTTTTGCTTCTATAAATAAAAGCGCACTTTTTAACCTATCCACCCTGAAGGGGAACGAACTGCTTTTCAGCAAGAGTTTATTTGCCCCAACATTTTTCGATCTGAAAGATACAGAGGGAACAAACATTGAGAAACAAACATTAAAGTAAAGTAATCTCTCTCCACACCCGACTAAGATAATCATATGAGTTTAATTTTTAGTTGAGTACGTCAGGAAAGAATCAAGTGGTATAATTAATTTGTGATACATTTCGGAATATTTTATGACACGTATAAAGTTATAAATATGTGAGAAGTGATTTCACAATTCTTAAAAGTGATTGCACCAGCCCAATTTACACCACCACATCTCATTTTGAATCACTAGGGGAAAAAAAAGCAATGTTACCTTTATCACTCGTATTTTAATGTGGAAAACAGATGCCAAGGCAATACAAATTGCTATGGAAGATTCGCGAAATTTGAAGAGATCAGCCTAATTGTCATCTGTTAAAGGTAAATAGGAAAGAACATATAATACATATCCAAAAGTGACTGTGGAGTAATTCTTACCTTTTATAATTATTTATAAATTGATTAAATTATAGTGCTTTTAACACTTATTAATATTATTGTTTCAGTTATTTTATAATTGAGTTAACTTAACATTATAAAAAACTACAATTTTATTATTCCTCTTTTCTTTGTAGCTGAACGGCAGCACAACACAAGGAGAAAATATCGCTGACAATGGAGGCGTGAGGGAATCATATAATGTACGTATGGTAGAGTTTCCTGCTTTTGTGGTCTTTTTACATAATTCTCTACATTGTAAACATAAAATATATCTATATAAGTCAACATTTTATTTTATCATGCACTTGATAATTTACAACTCGCTTTGTACTTTAACATTTATTTTATTTCGATAAATATTATATTATAAAACTACATTAAAAAGTTCAAATTAATTAAAAATGTTAATTTATTAATCTAGCAATCAAAGTTTAATTATTTTTTCTTGTTTTTAGAAGAATTGTATAGAAACTTAGTAATCATCATTAAGTGTCAAAGTAAAGATGAAAATGTGAAAAATTATTTAACGATTACATTATTTTAGTTCTCATTGATACATTTTCTAAAAAGAGCAATACAATTATTTTTATACATACTAAGTTTTGTATTGACAGCGAAATATTCGATTGCGTTTACTTAATTAAAAATTGTTTAATATATAGGCCTATTGTTGACTAAAAAGACAAAACAACACAATTTATATCATAAAATACACGTTTTTATTGGAAATGTTTCCTACAAAATTATATAAACACTTTAAATATCTTTGTTTATTTTAGGCTTACCAATTGTGGAAAGCTGACAATGGAATTGATGAACCGAAATTACCTGGACTAGACTACACGCCTGAACAGATTTTCTTTATTAGTTACGCGCAGGTAATCTAGCTACCGAAAACATTTTCGTACTTTGAAAATACGGTCAAAACTGTAAGGGTCGAAGAAATATGTTGATGACTTCTTAATAGTAAAATGTTTATGTTAATTAAATTGTGATAAATTTAAGAAGTCTTCCATTTGCATGTCCATATTTTTTACAACCTGTGCTCTGTTCTTTGTGTACAACACTCTTAACAATATAGCAAAAGTTAGAACATTTTTATGTTAGTTAGTGCAAGGATTCGGCAAGGATTAATAGCGAGTTGAATATATGGAATAAAACGGCTATAACCTAAAAATGCAAAATATATATATACTTAAGTAAGATCAATTGCTGTAAAATAATCCGTTATCAAATATGAAAATTACAGGTAAGGTGCGTTCAACCGTGTCGAATATAATTCCTGTTCATTTGTTCTCATTTATTCGTAATCATTATTCTTCACCTATTTGTACAATTCCTGATAATGTTGACGAATAACATTTTTTAAGAATTAATAAATTATTTTTTTAAAAACATGCTTTTATTAAAAAGTATATTTATCAACTAAAGAAAGATAATAATCAGCACGTCTCAACACATTACCACCTGTTAAAGTATAAATTGTATATATGTCATTTCTTTTATAGAGGTTAAATTGACAGATTGTGGTCTGTTCATTCGTTATGATTCAGTCATATAGCGATTTTATAATCTATATATTTTACAACATCTTATATAATTATTATTATCTTGTCAAACGTCTCGATGACCTGAATCACCTGCGAAATCTAAATTTAACAGTTTGCCTGCGGATACTGTTAAAGTATCGACCTTTTGCCAACACTCACTTTTGATTCAATATTAAAAATATCACCCTACAAAAATTATTCAATAAAAAGTAATGGTGTTAATCAAGTCTACCTATACCATATATGGTTTATACCATTTGGTTTATGGTTTAAACCATAATGGTTTAACCATATGGTTTAAACCATAAACCATAAACCATATATAAACCAAAACATAAACCATATGGTTTATATATACCTATACCTATACCACAATGTGTGCAAGAAAAGCAAACATTAGAGATTTGAGTTAATGTGGAATAAGAGAATTTTTGATGTTAACAAACGATGTTATTTGGCGCGTAGAATGCTTAAAATGTAAAAATTATTTAATGTTCTATATTTTAATACATACATGTACCATTTTATAAAGTCGGATTTTAATATCATTTCCAAAATCAATCTCTATTGATTTTAGGTCTCCTCTTTCTGAACCAAATGGCTTCTCTAGTTGTTCTAACTACCCTATTCATGACCATGTCGATTTAATATTTTTAATTGTATATTGTACAAATTGGATTTTGGAAATTACAACCCACATAATACGCTATCACTGCTGATGGTTTTGTGCCACCATCTGGCTGTATGTTATTGTGTTCTTTGGTTAAGGCTGCGAAAGGATCACATTCGTAATTTTAATGTATAGATACCATCACAATGGCTACAAGTTTTCTGGAGAAAAAAAATTAGTTGGCCAATTTTTGACATTATTGATATAGTTTTCGATGTGCGTTGACTGGGTATAAGTACTGATATTATAAAGTGTTTCTCTAGCTTTAGTCCTTATGTGAAAAGTAAAAGTACTGTCTAATTATTATTATAGCGCATTTATAAACATTTTATCAAAGTCTTGACGTCTTTAAATATAGAAAGTGAATTCTACCTAGATTTGATTTTATATTTGATTTTGATTGTATAATTGTATAAAATTAATCATATTATTATTATTTTGATTTTTCGTAGCAAAGTTAGTTTTAAAATATGATTTGAAAATATACTGGAATGATATTTATTTTCATCTATAATAAATAAATTTAATATAAATAAGTGCGACTGATCCTGCTTATAATATCATAATAAAAAGTTAACCTGCATCCTAATTGTAAATGTTATCATTCAAATATTGATTTAATCGATTTCAGTTACATAAATGTTAAATGCTATTCTATACTTATTTGGCGAACAGGTTTGGTGCTCTCTGGTTAAGAAGGAGGCCTGGGAGTCGATAAGCACGAAGAGACATTCTCCAGGGATGTTCAGGTACACATATATACTATTGTATTAGAAGATAGAAGTTCATTATTACTATTTTGAAGCGCTGATCTATTATAGATTGATAGACATATTTTAATGCTTATGACAGCAACTAACAAAATTTATTAAATTAATTTTATCAGACAGAAAATATGGAGAGTTATGTCAGCTTAAAATATGTATAATATATTTATTTAATCTTATGTAACTTTATAAATTATAGTTCCGTACCATATTCTCATCGAGTAGATTTAAGGTATTTGCTGTGTGTAAAATGAAATGTGAAAAATATTCTAAATCAGTGAAGTGAATTTGACGTGATTAATGGGTATTTTAATATTTTAAATATCGTAATAAGAAAATATTAAAGATTTAAGATGACGACACTATTAAAATTTATTATTTTTTTTAATTGAAAATCACATTGCTTTAATTCTTTGGTATCCTTTATTTCGTTTAATCTTCAGAAGTTAACATAGTAAAAGACTAATTTGATCTCTTCAATTTTTGTTGCCATTTACGAACTACAACATTACATTATATTAAATAGAACAAAGTCAAGTAAATCGAATTAAATTTTAAAATAATATTTAACATTAAATTCTAATTACACCTTTTAAAATAAAATGTGCAAATATATTAAACTCATTTTGCAGGTATAAAATGTTTCCAAATTATCGATGACATGTCATGAATCGACCTGTATTAACTATAAACTTCCGACAACTTTTTTTGTGCAAGTCACAGCATCAAATATACGGTTGTTTGAAAATAATAGAGTTCCCGTACATATTACACCAAACATTTATAATAAACGACTGACAACAAAGTTCAATCGTGTTGCCTTTCTCCTCATAATTGGGTAAAAAAACATCAGTATAGAGATATATCAAGATAATCTATTTTGAAATGCTTGCATATAGTGCGAATTACTTCACATTAATGGCTAGAATTGTTTAATATTTTTTTTTATATAATACATTAATATTGAAAATGTATAAAAATTAAAACAATGCTGTATACCTACAATATATTGTTATTAATTATAATTGCTATTACAAGTAAATTTCAAATATGTTTCAGATCACTCATGGATTTTTAAATGTTTCTAAATATTGCATATATGATAATTCAATTTATATGTCTATTAGTAATAAAGATGTTTTTTTTTAATTAATAATACGGACTGATCTATTATATCTTAACATTATATTTTTAGAGTTGTTGGAACTTTGAGAAATACGGAAGCTTTTTCTAGTGCGTTCAATTGCCCCGTGGGATCAAAAATGAACCCTGCTAAAAAATGTGTTATCTGGTAGCAAATTATTATACTCAATAGACAGATTGTGGTGTAATTTTATAAAATCTTCAAATTGATAAAAATTTTGCTTATTTTACAAATGAACACCTTTTACAATTTGTAATTTAGGTTTTTTCTGATTTAACTATTTTAGAATTATTTTCAATTTGCAGTTTGAAATGACTATATATAATAAATAATTTGTTAATTTGTAAAATGCGTAGAACACAAATTTCTTACTCTTTCAAAAAAAGTTGTTAATAAAGTATTGCCATCAAATCAATGGTAGAAAATTTGACAGCAACTCGTGTTGTACTTTGGTAGAATATGCCCAAAAAATATGTTACAAATAATAAAATAAAAAGGTACTGATTTAATCATATGTTATTATTATTAGCATTGATAAATAGTCCAACATGCTAATAAACTCCAATATCTTCCATATAGAGATATATCTATATACTGTCAGTTACTTACGCCATTTTATATTTATTGCTAATAATTATGTTATTATTAACGTACTATAAGTTCGTCCTTTTATGTGTAATTTACATTAATAGAACTTTGACTGTTTTAATCATATTTATATTACCCCATTTCGTGCTGATTGTGTACTTTAATATCTTTTTTCTGGCATTACCGCAACATGGACTATGTTTCCGACTTTTGTAATTACAATCAAAATAAACTCATCTATATCCGCTGTATACTTTACAAAACTCATCCTTTGCACGTCATTTACATTTGTAGTTTTTTAGCGACTAACAACTTATTGATGTTACAATTATTTGTTAGTATTTTCTGCATGTTTTATATTTGTTGATTATATATAGTAGAATAAAATTAATAATTGATAATTATATGGATCACTACTTTTTATTAGAATAATAAATGATTATATATATATTTAATAATTATTTAATAAATTGTGTTTGTATTTTAAACTCTTTCTTGGTTCTTTTATTTTTATTAATCGTTTGCAAGAAAGCGTTATAAAATTATAACAATAATCACATTTTCATAGTAAATGTCCATGTTTGATTCGAACATAACAATAATAAAGTTTTCATAGTAATTGTCCATGTTTGATTCGAACACATCTATAAACTTTATAAACTTCAAACGTACTTTTGGATACTACATTTTTTCTAATCTTTAAAAAATTGTAGAATTAAGTTGGAAATTATTAAAAGTACGTATACGTCTTCCAAAAGACCGTCTTCCAAAATAGTTCAGAATGCATAATATATTACTTGTGACATTGTAAGTAATTGTACTCTATATATTAGTATTATTTTTTAGGACAATACAGGACGCTATAGAGAGAGTTTATTGATTATTTGGCTTTTTGAAAACAAACTATATTTTGTCAAATTTTCCTCTAATATGTATTCACAAAATTGTTGCTATCACATAACTATATTACAGAAAATTAATAAACCAATATCTATCAGATTTTACCATTTTTTCGAGATCATCGATATAATCTATTTTATTTACTGTCATATTGTTACTATATACGCCCTCGTGACAATGCGCTCTCACAAGGAAATCGCCTGAGTGCCGTTTAGTCCTTGCGCAATTCGCTGCTGCGTTAAAGTGACTAAATGACAGTCGCCCTAGCGGATTCGCCTATATATGATAATTCGCCCTGGCGTAGTCTTCTACTTCTTTGTCAGGTGAGGGGAGCGGTGGGATGCGGGATCTCACGAGGTCCTCATGGGGTAACCCTCATAGCTAGTGACCTTCGTTTTGCGTGTTTCTACTTGTTTTAAGTTCCGGGAACCTTCTTTCCAGGACTTTGCGGCACATCTCTGGCTCACTGGTGAGCATGTTGATGGTG
>JAUZND010075290.1:0-16612 GCA_034780555.1 Coelogynopora nodosa
TAGTATAGTATAGTATAGTATAGTATAGTATAGTATAGTATAGTATAGTATAGTATAGTATAGTATAGTATAGTATCAAATTAGTAAATCATCTTATGTGAAACATTTGTAAAACATCCCCTGGAATACCATTTGAAGTATATTTAGAACTCAGGATGGCGTCCAAAATGGAGTCGTACTTATATCGTTGCTTGTAACACTCATTTTTGTATAGGAATTTTAAACATATGGAAACACGTACGCAATGTTTGCAAACATTATATCGTTTAAGTATTAAAACTCTTCTTGGTAACGTTATAAATGTGGTTGTTTCTAAATATTTTAAATTAATTTATATACAATTTTTAAAAATATTTTCGTGATATAAACGATTGCACTATTTTGGTCTTTTGACAGCCATTTTGGACTATACATTTTAAATTATGATTTTAGTTTTGTAGGATTCCATGTCGCTTTTAGCATTTTGTATAAAATCTTTTGTTCTTTCATGAAAAATCGGCGATGATATGCTTCTAAATTAATTAGTCAATTTATGATTGTTAAAAATTGGTATTTGTTTATTCTTTAGTAATTATTCAGGAATTTAACTTACATTCCATCTTGGGAGTTCGTACACGATAGGATTTTTCAGATAATTGTTAAAAGTGTCACCAAATGAAAATTTAACTTTTTTGTAGTAAATACCCGTATACTTTCTATCAAAAATACAGCCGGGACTTGATCTAAAATAAAGCAAAACAAAAATTATCAGAACAAAATTTGTTTTGTTGAAATGTAGTCAATTGTTAACATAACTAAAAATTACAATATATTTAAATACAATATAAATTATCAAAACTAACAAAAAATCTTTTTGATTTTAAGTTTGTATTGAAAAGTATTTTATTTTTGTTAAAAATACATATTTAATTTTTTTACATCTTCACCCATTATTGGCCATACAATTGTTAATTTTAATTTTATTGATGTGTTTATATGCTTTTTTCTACTCGAGGACAGAATATATCTATAAGCATGCAAATATGCACTTACTACATAGTAAAACGTATTGCGGGTAGATCACCAGTATGATTATAAAAATATTAAATATCGGTTAAAAGGGATAAATGTACAGATTTTTAAAATTTGATTTTGCCTTTTAATATATTCTTATATTATTCATTTCTACAATATCTAGGTAATATACATATATTATACATATAAAACGTATAGTTGATGACTTCAACCTTGTTGAATTTGATCAAAATGGGAAACATTTATAAATGCACTAGAGTGATTGAATTACTGTCAATCTGATAACGTTATCAAAATCAGCCACCTTGACTTATTGATAATAATGGTTACAATTATAGAGTATACATATATACATTATTATAGAGGTTCGACTCAAACGAAATGAATGATAACACTTAAATTATAAAGAAATATTAATTTTAATAAATGTAGAAAATTTGTTTGTTCTTGTATAAGCTGCAATAAATCAATAAAAATTATTAGTTCACAGATTTCGAAACCATATATAGCATATATGAGTATAGTATATTATATATATATATATTAATAATCTGATTATTTTTACAATGCTATAAATTATGTGAATTTGGAATAATGAAATTGAAGGAAGTCATTGCAATCTATAATTTAAAGGCTATGATGCACAACATCAATAAATGTACCTGAACGATTGATTACTACCTATAAAGTATACCTCTGTTCATTCAGTAAATTAATATTAATTTTTTTTTATTAATATCTAAAAATTGAAATTTACGTTGAAAACACTCGATCGGTCATCGCACAGTGTATTAGAAAAAACCGATTACTCCGCTCAAATATGCTATATAGTTATGTATAAATATACCTGACATCAATTTCCATATACCTGACATAAATTTCCATATATCTGACATCAATTAAAAAATTATAATCATACCCTCCTCATTTGGCCTAGAAAATAATCCACTTGCCTCCGATCAATTTAAGTAACAAAGTTAATATCCTTAAATCACTCAACGGAATGCAAATGAAAAACCACAGTAAAAGTCAAACATTTATTACAATTAATACAAAACCCGAGCTATTTAATGAAATGTAATTTTTCACACCCCGATTAGTTTATAACATAAACACTACATTTTGATAATAATATTAGGAATGCCTTAAATCTTTAGATTTAGATTAATAAGAAATTACATCATGAATGTCAATAGAAAAATCAATATGTTAAATTAAAATACCTTTTCAAATCAATAGAAAACTATTGGCACATCGAAAGGAACGTCACATCTCCCATTTATTTTCAATTATCAAAACAAATCTTATTTGGTTGTCGTATGATATTATACTTGATCGACGAACAACTGCTGCTGTAGCCTAATTGTTTATTTTATAATTTTTTAGTCGCTGCTCCAGAGCGACTGAAGTACTTCAATCAGATTTAGCAATCTGCATCTGTTTCAAACGTTTAGGTCGTTTTGCATTTCCTGTTGTCTTTCTTCGTTATTTTACCCTAATTTTAGTGGTATTTCGTCAATTGGCGTTATTGGTGGTTTTTTCTTAGATGCTATATGTTTTATATTTGCTGGGGTTTATTCATTTTATCCATGTAGCATGAGATATAACGTGACAGCATCAAATGGTATATTCACTTTTGGGCAATTTTATGAGATTTTGGTTTTAACCTATTTTGGGTATGAGGAATCCAAATCTGCCGACAGACAATTGATATCTGCCCCCGCCAAATCAAATATGGCCAAAATACGAAAACGAGTAAAAATGATAAATTGGCTTTGGAGTCACTAATTAATCATTAAAAGTGTGACATGAGGAATCAGTATTTAATATTCAAAATAAAATATCTGCCCCTTAGTGGCCATAAATGGAAAATCAAAGATGACCGCCATGCAAAAATAAATAAAACAGAGACTACTAGAATATGTTTTATCCTGAATTAAAATGGGAGGTTCATGTGATTTTTACTAAAAGTTCCTATGTGAAGTAAATACATTTACAATACATCTGTTTTATTTCTCCAATAAAGTAATAATATTAGTATAACTCGGACAACTTCACATTTCTATGTTTATTAGGGGTCTATGACGTAATTATCTGGCGCATTTTATCTCTATGCATTATTTTAAAGTCTATGTTGTACTCTTGATAGTTAAATAAGAATAGTATATGCAAGAACAGTATATGTATAAATAAAGGTATATTTCAGAACAGCATATTACATTGTAGCGTGACAACAATGCAAACTCTCCAAAAGTAACTTAAATGGCGCCATCCTGACATAAACAAATAATCTCTCAAAAGAGAACATGAGCCCTTCTAGAGAGCCTATCAAACTTGATCCGACTGACTCCCAGCCGATTATGTTATGATTACTCCTTGTGAGTTACGCAAAAAAGATGTATCTGTACCAGGTGGTAGTGATAAAGTTAGGCCTTCACTTAACAGAATAGAGGGTGCTAAATTGAGAGATCAAGTTTGGATCAACAATGTAAAAGAGACTTTGTCTAAAGAGGAGTTAGTTATGAACATAATGGTGTGACGTGGTCAGGTCATTATTCTCGTCTACAAATGATAATTCAATCAAACATCCCGCTGAGATTGTTGCAAACCCCATATTCCCGGACAAAATAACTAATCCAGCTCTTCTTATATTCTTGGTGAGACACACAAAGAAAGGCATCCAGTTCCTTAACCCTGGACAGACTCCTGTGCTGGGCGCAGACCAGCAGGTCTATGCAATACTGAAGCAACTCCAATGGAAATTCCCAGAGGAGTTTAGGGAAGATAAGTTTGTGAATATGTTGGGTGATCTTCATATTGAAGACAAAGTAGGCCTTATACCTGATGTTAGGAAAACCCATACGTGGATCTGGGTGGGAATGGGCGATGACAAAAGGTGACATCTTGACGTCTGGCAGAGCTTCTTCTGCATTAGATGACAGTCACACTAAGAGATCTTGATAAGTACACCAAGTGACTGTTGAAGCATTCTCTATCCTCAGGTATGAAGCGTATACTGAATATTGTATTGAAAATCAAAGCAAAGGCCCCAATTATACCTTAGAAAATGACCAGCTGATAAGGAAGAGACGTATCCAATGTTTCTCGACTGGAGTATGATAATAGATTTTCAGCTGTTACTAGTCAGATTCATAAGATCACTGCGTGAAGGTTATTTCGAGTTGTATGTGCAAACTTGAGATGAACAGGGTGATTGGGTTCTAGCCCTAGACCATTCTAAATACTTAAGGTCTCTTCCAGTTCATGTCAGAGACAGACATGGTCCAGCTCCCTGAAAAACACCCTAATGTATACCAAGAGTTCGTGAAGGGCAACTTTATGGTTCAACGATTTACACCACAAATTCTCACTTATGGCTAAAGATCAGTCGCATGAACACAGTAACAAAGCGCTAAAGGGTGGAGTAGGAACGGCTGATATGTATGATGATGCAGATTCTATCCTGCTCTATATGCTAGCTGCTCCAGACACTACTTGTGTAGTCCAGGAGTTTAAGAATATCCTGGGTAAAAATAAAACAACTACTACTGCACACCATGAGGAATTGCACAAACTACAGAAGAAGTTCATAACTGATGTCATAAACTTACTTAACGTTGTCAAAGACAAGAGAAATATATTCCTTGACAGAGGAGAAAACCTGAAACATATTGACACAAGAGATGTCATACAGCCAAATGTGATTTTATCCTTTAGAAAAATGAAACCTCTAGGAAAAGCCCTCCATAAAGCACTTGTTGATAATCGACTGAGAAAATGTACTTTAGCATTATCAAATGTGATTCACAAGAATTCCCTGTACACATTCAACAACAGACCTGACCGAAACAATGCAAAAGCAAACTCTCTTCACGGAGGGCTCTCAAAGCTTTGAAGCGTAGTTTACTGTTGATCACATAAATGTTGATTCATGTTCCTCAAGAGCAGACCAAACCTTGATGAGAACATCAAGGACTTCATATCTCATGAAAATGCACGGGATCCTCCGTCATTAACTGAACGTGGTGCTCTAAAAACTGGAACTACATCAGTCATTGTGGTCTGCTTTCAAGCACCCAAGGGTAACAATGATAAGGCCCAAGAATCCACGATTATTCTCCTTGATATGGCTGCTATTATACATATGAATCCTCCCAAATGGGCAGCTACCGCCAATCAGTCCGTTACTGTACAGTACACATGATACCATACATCAAGAGTGTTTCTCAGCTCGTTGCTACTCATACAGATTCAATATGAGATAGATAATGCAAGTTATCCCTGATTATTCTTCATGGGGTGGAAGTATGATGACAAAATCAAACAATGGGTACCGTTCTGAACCACACGTCCTGATGCCAGCACATTCCTGTACATTCCTTATCCAATGTGCCTGTCAGAAAGACTGCCGTGGTAATTACAAATGTTTGAAGGCATTATGTGGCTGCCGAGGAGGATGTACAAATAATAATGGAGACGATGATTAGATGAATGAACTCATTTTCCATATGTGTCCGTAAATTATATCGATCTTATTAATTTGTATACATTTATTGCATTATCACATTTATCACATAATGGCATCTATTTTGAGTTCATATAATGCCCAGAAGTGCAGACAGTTAATTTATGAGGAGACTGTTTACAATTACTCTAATCCCACCATTTAATCTATTAATTTATTCCCACCCCCTATTATTCGAGATCCTAGAGTAAGCCTTAAAAGTTGTACTTTGATATGCGTATTTTCGTATTATTTGCATATTTCATTTATCAACCTTGATGTACCTTTTCATTTATCAATACCTGATACGTAAATAAATTTATCATTTTTTAAAGCCATGAGTATTTTACAACTTCCATAAGCATTGTTAACTTTAAAGAAGTTTTAGAATTTACGCCTATTTTCTCATGGCGGACATCTTTTATTTGCCTTTCATGTCCACCAAAGGGTTAGTATGCCATTTTGATTACAAAATTCTGACTTTGTTTGTCAAATTAAGTCATAAAGAACACTTTAAGAATGCATTAGTGACTCCAAAGCCAATTTACCATTTTCAACCGATTTTGCATGGCGTTTATTTGGTGATTACGGTCAGCAGGGGGCAGATATCAATTGTCAGACAGATTTGGATTCCCCATCCCCAAATTAGGTTAAAACCAAAACCTCATAAAATTGCTCAAAAGTGGAAGTAGATTTGAGTGATATTTTATGCTAATGTATCTAATATTTATTTGTACCTTTGGTCATTAATATGTGACTTTCTTTGTTTTTGGGTGATTAGCATTAGCCGGGTTTAAACATTAGATTATGTCTTTTTGGTTCTTTAATTAAGTTTTTTGAAAAATCATGATGTAATTGGGAGACTTATTTGCCTCCAAATACCAATTCTGCAGGTAATTTCTCTCGGAGATCGTTAAACTCACTTATGAAGTAACACGTTTGAAAATATGAATTGAGGTAATTTTTTTTTCTATATGAATGCAATGCTTTCTTAGGTGTTTATACGGCTCTCTCAGGCGTTGTGTTTATAGCTTTGTGGAATTAAATGGAAGATTCTATCTTTTGAATTCCTTTTCATTTTAACCAATTTTTCAGATCGCATGATATAAATGCTTTAGCATTGTCTGGAACGTGAAACTCAAGAATCCTAAATCTTATGAAAAGCGATCGTAAGCATTCAATAACTGTTTGATATATCCTCTGTTGGGAAATCCATCCACCTATATACCAGGTTTTCACTATTATTAGAATATTGCATGTCTCCTCTTTTATGTACGGCAAATCAATGAGAATTTTTTTTGGAGGGTGCTTTAGGCTATTTATTTACAATTTTGTCAGTGTGGTATTAATTGCTTTCTTTTCCAACAATATATATATATTTCAATATCAGTTTCCATTCCAAGCCAACACTACGATATTTTTATTTTATTTATATTGGTACGCGTACAAGTATGGTTATTATTATTTCCTTCCGTCATGATCAACAGTCTGTATGAGCAACAGTCCCTTTGACCTATTTTATCGTATAATAATATGCCATCAATTTAAAGGTGCATTTAAGGGACATAATATGTTCTGTCTGAGATTGTATTGTGTTTATCAAATATATTGCAAATGCTTATAATGAGTGTATATTAACATGTTCACATGAGTAAAAAATGATTTAGTCTGACGAAAGACTAAACGATGGCGACAGATTTTAAATATTGAAGTAGTTTTTTTCACAGTTAAATATAGTGATGGAAATATATATAAATAACTCCGTGTCCATACTGCGTTTGTATTGCTGCCAATTTATAATTAGAAGCATCCCTAGAATTATTTACATTTGGGTGTTACAGGGTTCCATCAGAGTTTTTATTAGAAATCTCTTATTTAAATTTGTTGAATTTTGTGTGAAATCTGGGACGAGATTTTTCAATTAACTCTATTGTATAGCTGTATTCTTTCAATTACTAGTAAATTTCAATATTCTGGCTTTCCTGTGTCACATCTTAATTTATGTGGGTTTCAAAGTTTTCTCCTCAAATTTGGTTTCTTCTTATAGAGTCCAAATTTTTTAAATTCTTCAACTACCATTTATAGTCGTATTGTATTCAAAGTTTCTTTTAATTCAAGACATACAGTAAATTCCCTCTGCGTTTTCATGAAGTTACTATATTATACATTGATTGTTTTTATAGATTTCAATATTTTTGGTTTACCCATTTGGTCCATATTTTGAACGAAAAATAATTATTGTGACTATAGTCAATATTATTAGTCATAAAAATGTATGCTACATAAAAAAACGTGTCAATTTCATTGGGATAGGATATTAGTTTATTTTTATATGCTCATTTATGACTTCATTACTTTCGACTATTTCATTCACATATAGCAGCTCTTCGTAGTCATTATAGTTCCATATTTCTACAGAGTGAATTATGAAATATTTTTGTTTGCCGAGAAATTATTTTTCTACCAAGCATGATTCACAATATATTATCTAGAAGTATTTTAGTAGTATAGTTTTTCCAATGAAAACTTTACCTTGTTAGTGCATTGTCGGACGGAGCCATCACAGCCACGTAAAGCATAAGCGATCAACAAGTAAATTTCAATTACGAGTGATCATACAATATTAGGGACATTCCAATATTTCAGCTCTCTCCGTTTAGTTTCATCACATCGCTATGTGCTGAAATAAATGTTCCCTAAAGTATCATTCCAGCATGGCGGACGAAAAGGTTCAAACGTGTTTGCAAACCAAATTCAAAGAATTTTCTGCGAATGTAAGAATAATTGCTTCAATTGAAAGTATACGGCAACCAAGTAATTTCACATTTTCAGTTGAATGATCAGAACAATTTCACGTGTTGTCGTTACGGTACCATCTTTTGTAAGTCTTACATCAGCTGATAAGGTGCTGCAAAGTCTCGACTGTTCTTGAGATTTTGTTGAATTTACAGACGAGCACTCATCAAAAACAGGGTATATGGAAGTATAACGGCTTGTATTGAAGGTCAGCTTGTATATCATCAAGTGTGTAGACGCGATCTGTTCTTTTTGTCTTAGCATCTTGAAAGCAAACATAATTTAGTTTATTTTGCAATTATTCTCCCCACTTCCTTTGCCTTGTCGAAATTTATCTTATACTTTCTGATGCTGTTATCCCTGTAGTCAAGGATATCAGCAAATGTTCATGAGTATAGAAAGGACGTGACCATTGAACCACACAAAAAGCTTTTCCAAGTCGTCATTGGCCCTCTTTATTCTATTGCTACTTAATTCGAGATGCTGCTCACTTATCTTATGTTGTTTGCCTGTAAGTACGGTCAAGGCATTATACACACTTGAACACCCATACATGCTGTTTGTCCACATGGTTCTCACAAATTCTGTAATGCCTCTTGCTTAGGAATTTTGCGTAATGGATGTAACCTTTGAAGGACTTTCGATTCATTCACAATGTCAATCTACTTTTCAAGGCTTTGGAAACAGCATCCACAACTTCATTAAATTGCTTTAAATTATCATTGGCATCCTCATCTACTGACTTTTACATACGTTATTTGAGTAACTTGTTTTTTAGCGTCGATTGGGTAAGAAAATGACTTCTGAAAGCTGAAATGGCTGAAAGCTGAAATGGCCTTCCCACTTGCTGCCATGTGTTCAACGTTATTGGCTCCATAGTCTATGGCATAGATTGTGTTATACTATTTTTTTGATCCGGGCCCTTTGATAATATTCCCCCGACTGTCACAAAAGCTCATCACAAGATTATAACCAGAAAATATCAAAACAATGGATAAAGTCTTCGCATTTACTATCTCGGAAGATTTCAGACAAAGTGGTTAATGAAATATTAGAATCGGTGTCTTTGTCCCAATTGATCTGTTTGATTGATGACGAACGGGATAGTGGAGTAAATACAGGACATGTTGGTTGGGTCTTTGTCAATAAAGAGCAATATATTGATGTGCGACTTTCAAGGCTGTTATCCCCTTACTTGCTTCGGTCATGATTCAGAAAACTCGTTGATTTGTGTGCCAATTTAAATATTATTTGCATTTAAACAAATTTAAAAAGTTATACAGAAAAAGGTCCTAAAAAGGGGCATAACTTTAAGAAAGCCTAAGATTTTCCCCAAAAAGGTATTAAGGAAGGATTTACAGATGTTAATCACCATTGAATAAGCTTTCCAACGATGCTAAACTTGTTTAGTTCTGCCTCACTTTGACAGAAACTATTTTTTAATATTTTGCATGAGTATAATTTTTTTTAATTTTAAATAAGGGGGAGGTTGATGTTAATAAACTACCAAAACAGTTTTTTGTATTAATTAAAATTCACTTGATTCTTTACATGAATTAATTTTTACATTTAGTATATTAATAAATATTATCATATACTAACCTTTGATTTTTCAGACAAAAGTGGAAGGTGATATCACATTTAACATAATATGAGCAAAGCATATTCTTGACAAACAGTGGTCTTGAGCTTTTTTTACAACAGTCAAAATTCTCTATTTGACCTTTGCTGTCAAAATTGATAGCACGAATACGGATTATTGCACTGCTTTCTACACATAGTATGTAATTAGATACCTATTTAAAGAAATATATAAAGATACATTTAGAAATATACAGATATAAATATAATGTATTATCTATATGTATTTTAATCATTTCAATATTTTGCCATAAAATAGGTTGCGTTATAAAATAATAATAATAATGTATGTTTATAAAATTTAAATAATTAAATAAAGGCAAGTATGTTGCATATATTAATTGAAAACGGTATAAACAGAGGTTTGGAATCAATATAAGGACAATGTAATGCTGTTTGAACAAAATTAAATAAAAAGATTATGAACTAAGTTATGATGACTTTAGCTTGCAAAGTTGAATTTTATAAAGCTAATATAATTAAGTAATTGAGTGTGCTATTGTTAGCCAGAGTTTGGAGCATGATGCACCCTGAAATTTCTCGATTTCTATGATCGATATGGAAGAGATGGTTCTAACGTTCTTTAAAGTTTTCTGAAGAGTTTAAAGCTTACTTTGCCAGGGGATGCAGATTAATATTTCCCCATCATGTTTTTATAGGTTGTTGAAATTAAATGTTTATTTAAATATTCTAAATTCACGTATATAATGTGTTGAAGTTGATTTTTTGTATTAAATATGGAAATTTAAAAAATAATATGTTACATACTGTTTTTACAAACGTAACAAGCAAACTAATATGTAACATTGATGATTAAAATATTTAAAGTCAAAATATGTTTCTAAATTACAATCTAAATGAAAATACAATGAACTCCAAAACGACTTAGGCAGTTTACTGTTCCAAGGCGGCCAAAGAAGCTATAACTATACTATCCAATCATGGTCTGATACTGGAAAATCAGTTTGCTTATTGAAGAAAATCAATACTTTTTTGGCAGAAAAAACACAAATTTACTTCAATGTTTTCCCACAAACTCTGGTACGAAGCATCGAAAAGGACTTATTGTCGTACACTAAAATCGAGTCCTCAATGCTTCAACTTCATCCGCCAACTACAGTTTTTGTCGGAGCTCCACAGTTGTTATATTCAATATTGACTCAATCTCCATATAAAATACTACATCACCAGTACATGAAACATAACAGCGCTCCTGCACGGTTCTGACATCATTCCAGTTTCTGCGAGTGTTACATTCTAAACTATTCATCCTTCTTATGAATCGAGTATTCCTGAAATATTTGATACCAGTTATCCTTAACCTATTCTCTTCTCAAAGTGGATTTCGACCCAAACTATTCACCCCGAATCGGATTAAAGTAAGGGTCATTAACGAATGCCGGACCTTCATAAACGTTTGGTATTAATAATCATATGTGAGAAAAGCTTTTGAATTCAGCTCCCTAAGTTGAAAATTAACGTCAGTTTGGTTAAGCTATTCATCATGGTCATAAACACTGAGATTCTTCACATTTACATGGGGATCTTAGATGACTGGATGTTCCAGACCTCTGTACTGTTTAATTCCAGATTTTACTAAAACTCTATCTATCAGATTCTTTCAGGGATTATATTCTTCTGTTGACTTTTTCACAGAAATCACACCCTCATTTGCTGCAAGCGGAACATGAATTGTTTGACTGATGATTTATCTTTATTTAATTAAATTAAAACTGAAATGCAATACAATATGTTTGTTTAATAATTTTATACAAGCAAGTTTTATGTTCTTGCAATAACATTTTATTTGTGTAATTATATGTAAAAATTTAGGTGGATCAAATACGTGAAATAATTTTTTCAAATCAAGTTTTAAAATATAATAAATTAATTGGGATAAACCGTTTTAGACATGCAAACTCAATCATAACAAAACCAATTCAAATGTTTCAAGAAAAAATATGTTTCTAAATTTCAGTCATATGGTATGCAGTAAATGTAATGTATATTATATGATACACAGAGTAAATTCAAAACGTTATCAAATTATTATATTTAACTTTTATACGAAATTTTGGTATATAAAAGGGAATAATGCTTAATATAACATAACGAAAAAATGTACTTTAGAATTTTGAAAAATGTAAAACAAAAAAAATATGTATGCAATGTAAAAAGTAAGCATATAATTAATTTTCATTATCACTACATTTTATTAATTATACATTATTTGAATAATTTACTATTCACTAGTTTCTCAATATCAAAAGTGATTATAATATTAGCGTATCATCTCGAAGTAAAACTCTAACGTAACGCCCAAGCGTAACACACCAACGTAACGCAACCAACATAACTCCTCAACGTATCACTTAAACCTAACACTATAACGTAGCACCTTAAAGCATCACACCAACGGTACACCTCAACATATCACATCAACATTACACCTCAACGTATTACATAAACGTATCACCTCAACGTATCACCTCAACATATAACCTAAACGTATCACCTCAACGTATCACCTCAACGTATCACCTAAACGTATCACCTCAACGTATCACCTCAACGTATCACCTCAACGTATCACCTCAACGTATCACCTCAACGTATCACCTCAACGTAACACCCAACGTAACACCTTAGCGTATCACCTCAACGTATCACCTCAAAGTATCACCTCAACGTAACAACTCAACGTAACACCTCAAAATATCAAATATAAGAATGAAAATGTACATCATGTAAACACATAAAGCTGTAGTTTTAGTATTTTCTTCCGCTCATTTATTTTGAAATCTAATTTTGACAATCGGAATTTATTAATTTAATTATATTTTACACGTAATTGAATATTGCCGTTGATCTATTGTGAACATTTTTCTAACAAGTTGTAAATAGGGTGTTAAAATAATTACTGTATTGCCTTTATATCGTCAAATGTATTAATTATTGAATATATTAATACAAAATCTTATTTATTTTCATGTTTTAAATTTTGTTTATTCTACGGTGTGAATATATGTTACAAGTTAATATAACGTTTATATCATTAACAATATATTAAATACGTATGCGTTAATTGTTTTTTTATTGTTGAATCAGTGCATTAATGCCTATTGAGAATTCATCATTATAGATTACAAATTATAACTTTTTGCTGAACTGTTTGGTGAGGTAATTAAGTCGATAGGCGTAATGTTAAAATAAATACGACTATTTCCTCACGTGATTATCGTTTACAATAGTAGACTTAAATAATTAGTGAAATTATGTCTGTTGTTTGGAATCAGCAATATCAAATTTGCCTACAATTTAGAATTTCTACGTATAATATTGTCGTACATGTTAAATATATCGGCTACAACTCTTTTATCTGCATATTATAAAAAGTTTGTTTGGAATTTATCTAATCTGACTTTCGTCAGTTTTAGTCATAAAATATAATAGTTACAAACTAATTTTGATAAACAATGACATACCCTAAAAACATAGTTCCGACAGATTTTGAAAGGGTGGAAGGGGTTAAAGTTCAAATATTTCATTTATTGAATATTTATTGGAATGGTATTTTTCTGTTTAAATCAAGTACAATCAAAAATGTATATTGCAAACACATATTGTGCAATAGCATAATAACGAAAAATATATTTTTTATATTATACTATACTGATTGTTTTATGTAAAATATTATACATATTAGATAGCATTCCTTCTGTTATACATATAATTTTATATTTAATGCATATAACGCAATTTTATAATATGTGCCGGATATTAAATGTTTAGATATGTACTTGTAAATATTTATAATTTATATATCTATATACAAAAAAATATACAAATATTTTACAAAAATGTAGAGTTCTAATTTAAAAAATGCAATGCAGATGTGCTCATATTCAGGTTTTTCTTGTTATTCTTCTTATTTATATAGAAAGATTAAAGTTGATGTACTCTATGGACTTAGTCATATATAGTTGACAAGCATATTTTATAAACCAAATTCTATCATAAATATTTAAGAAAACTCACCAAGAATATGAATGAAAACAAAATAAATATGGATATTTTCATTTTATAAGTCTTTGCGTATTAATCAATTTATACTTCATAACAAATAATGTTATCCAGCTTTGCTGTAATATTTAATATAGATTTGTTGAAGTGTGTATAGGTCAGACTATTATCTTATACAATTATCAGTATAATATTTTCATATTGTATAAACAATACATGAATTATCAAAGAGGTATTTATCTATAATAATTAATGCTTGAGTGTTTTATACCAATCAACCAGCCGTATATGCTGGTTAAATATGTATTAAAAGGTATTAAAGTTTATTAAAAGATCTGATCAGTATTCCTTCCATCACTGCACTGTTTGATTTCTTCTAGTTCAGCAAGTTTTCATTTGATGTTTATTAGTAAACAGTTGGTTGTCTTTAAAGGGTTTCGTTTTAAATTTGTTGACTTGTTCAAACAGATATTTTGAATTGTTAACGATTTTCCAGCTTTTTAATGTTGGCTTGAAGTTTTGATTTGATTTGAGTTCTTTGTATTTGTTTTTTTGTTCATTCTAGCATTTTTTTTCTCTTAAAGATGGTTGTCCTACCTGTTAGATTATTATGTATATTTACTTTCTTATATATAATTATCATATTTAATCATAAATATTTTAATTAATTACTTGCATTATTTCGGAATAAAATAATTATTTATATTGGTTTTTACTTCTACTTTATTATTTTCTTTTTAAATAACTGGCGCAACTAATATACAACATTGTATTTAATTTTCAATTTAATTTCCATTATTCAGGCTAATACAATGCATGTTTTTTGTTTCAAATTCATCGATACATTTCATCAAAAATGTTAATTGATCAAGGTTAGTAACGGCAAAATGATTATAACTCTGTATGTCTGCCTTTTTTAATCATAAACTAGAACTTTGTTTTAGATATATTTTATATATTGATTCGCTTAAAATTCTGTCAACGCAGAACCTTATGCGTCCGTTGAGCATTGATAATTGTACTGTTTTTTTAAATGTTATTGGTTGGTTTGTTGCCTGTAATTTTTACTATATGATCCAATTTAAACAATGAAAATAAAGGATGAATAACAATTTTACTATACCGCGTCAATTGGAATAACTTTGAAGCCTACATAGTGTTAACTCTTAATATTTTAATAATAGTTAATAAAATACTCCAAAGCGCTGCAAATATGTCCATGGTAGATTTTTCCCTAAACGTATTCTTAAATAAAAGATAATTATGTTTCAATTTGAAAAAATAATGTTAAAGAGAGGTTTAATAAGAAGTTCGCCATCTTTTCGATTCAATTGATTTTCCTTTAATGTTAATATTATGTTTTTTCATATACTACTGTTAAAAATTTAGAGTAATCTATCTACTAATATTTAAATCATTGTCATATTTACTATTTCTAATAATAATTATATAATAATTAAATAAGAAAAAATAATTGTGTTAAATATTTTGAAGTTAAACTAAAGCTAAATTGGTATACAAATTGTATTTCACAATATTTAAATTGTCATGACTAAAAATGAATAACCTTTTAAAGATATAATACAATGGATTTGGTCTCACATGTCTTGAAAAATGTAGGTGGCTCATCGATTTCATCTGTTCAAGTTAATGTATCTAAGGCGATATGAAATAGTTAATGTTCAAAAGAAAGCGGTATATTTTAATGTCTATTTGGAAGCAATAAGCACGACCGTAAATGATTTACCTCCCAACCATATGAACCATAATCAGTGTGGTAATCAACATAAAAAATGTTTAGTACTCACTTCTAAGCACTTAATGTAATTCTTGTTTCTAAAATTTATCTTCATCATTGAAATGCTATTATGATATATACAATTTATAAAAAATATTAATCTTACTCTAACCAAAATAACAAAATAAAGAAAAATGGAAGATGCTAGTATTAGCACAAACTTATTTAATTATTCTTATCAAATGAGAATGTTTTGTATATACATAACATTATAAAATTATAACAATTATATATTTTGTATAACATTCTCGCTTAATTAGTCTGTTATAACAGTGAAAATTTGCGGCGATATATTTAATTTAAACAGTTTGAGTGAATGCACTTCTTCCAATTGCATTACTTTTTACATACGAGTATAAGCAAGCATATGTAAGTCTAAATATTGTAACATTAAATAGTGTAGATAGAAAAATAGAAATTAATTGCAATATATATTAAAAAAGGTATGTTGTTTTTTCCATCGTATTATACAATATTAATATTAAAATAATAATAATAATAATAATAATAATAATAATAATAATAAATGTTTATTGAAAAAGAAAAGAAAGAAAAAGGTTTGTACATAAAGGGAATCGGTACAAACATTAACAGTAAAGCATAACAAAATGTTATTTAATAGACATATTATTAAAATTTAAGAATTAGTAGATAGTGCATTAATTAAAAGTAAATAAATGAATGAGAAAAGTATTTGAGAAGTGAGATAGGGATTTCAACTGAAATAAAGAGACAGGAAGGACAAAAGAGAAGGGAAGAAGGTGGTTAAATTGCGAGATTGAAATCGATCGACATGAATGGAATGAAAGAGGAGATTCGTCTATTAGAATTACTGA
>JAUZND010075301.1:0-16611 GCA_034780555.1 Coelogynopora nodosa
ATATGAGTATGTCTTAATAATATGAGTATGTCTTAATAATATGAGTATGTCTTAATAATATGAGTATGTCTTAATAATATGAGTATGTCTTAATAATATGAGTATGTCTTAATAATATGAGTATGTCTTAATAATATGAGTATGTCTTAATAATATGAGTATGTCTTAATAACATGAGTCTGTCTTAATAATATGAGTATGTCTTAATAACATGAGTCTGTCTTAATAATATGAGTAGTCGCTATGGTTGTCAATTTGTTTAAAAGATGGCCCTGGTGTATACTATAGGTTTTCTCAATCAAATGTAGACGCCGGACAGATCAAATGCGTCAATATCTGATCAAAATGTAGACAGCAGAGAATTTAAATTTGATAACGTGAATTTTATCGGATTTGTCGGATTTAGACAAGGACAAGGACGCTTATACTTGTCAAAAATATATATTATTTACAAAACAGTAACCACATTTAATTTTGCACCCATAAACAAATAATACGGTGGACCAAACGATTCAGTGTGAAAATCTCTCAGATTTATAATTTAAACAAGTTATACGTCAAGGAGTGCAATGCGTATAGTATGTGATTATATATTCTTAGAATAGCCTTTGACTAACGGAATGTCAGTCTGTATAATACTTTTTTTAATGTTTTCAAAGAAACGAACGCTTTGTAGCACCTGTTTGTTACAGAGCCAATATAAGGGTGACTATTTCTACAATTCAATTTTTTTTACAACCCGTATTGTTTAGGAAGCCAAGCTTGTAAGAAAAAAACCTACCACAACCTAATAAGCCTAAAGACAAAAAGCAATGTGGGAGAACGAGAAGAGGATGGGCATCGTAATGGCTCACCTGTAGCGGACGATCATGAGGCCAACCGAGATGAAGGAGTAGATCAAGGCAATTACCGTGGAGACGGTTGAGCAGACTATGAGTCAATGAAAGACACACGAACACACAACATTTTAGTATCGGGAATGGTAAGATAATAATATGCATGCTATTTTACATTCAATAGCTTATTCTCTCCCCCCCCCTCAAAGCATTAGATATACTTACTCAGAAGAACGTAGTAGTAATGGATCAGGATCTTTGGAATGGCCCCCTCCAGATCACTGATATACTTGAATGGATTGGCAGTGAAGTTGTTCGAGATGAGTCTGGAGTAGACCTGTCCAATGTTCGTGTCGTTATAGTTGTCCTTATTAGTCGCCATAACCTGGTCACTGAGACGCCAGAAATAGGTGAACTCTTCGTACAATATAAAGAAGAACGTAACACTGATCTGATTGGATAAAAATAAAGAGACATTTGTAAATGTAACCAGATACGTTCAATATAATGCAATGTCAATACAATACATAATCGGGCTTTATAATAATAAATATTAAATAAAATAATAAAAGGGGGCAATATAACACAGATTAATTCGGGGTTAAAAAAAAGAATTTCAAATCCTCCTGCTTTAAATTGTATTTATTGACTCTTACAGGATCTCATACGTAAATAGTTTTCTAACCTTCATTATGTGCACCACATTCAACCATTCCATGTGCCATCCTACCCCTTGATGTGTACAGAGATTTATTTTACTACTTCTAGTAAAGGGACAGTGTGCTAAAAAATCAAAAATATAAAACAACGGCTAATTAATTCTGAGAAAAAAAGGAATACACGATTTGTGGAGAGAAAAAGTACATCAAACTAAACCGAACCATTTTCATTTCCTCTTTTGCATTAGTTCGACCCCCCACCCCCCCAACCATTTAAACCATATTCTCCACACATAGTAACAGCAGCTGCTACATCCCGATCTAAACAGTTGCCATTGGTAACTGAATCAAAATAATGCCGGTAACAACACAGCGCGGCGCCAGAGAGGAACCCCATAAGATCGATAGATATGACGTCGTCGACAATGCACTGCCTCTTATACCACCACACAAACCTTACATAACAATCAGCTGCGCCGATCCCAAACAGAAGACGTGAAATGACAATAGTAGACGTCTTGCTATTATTCAACGCCCATAACATCTGCAGCTAGTATCGTGCATATATATATATATAGGTTATGTACGTATTAGTGTTGACTGTCAAGTCATGTTCGATATGGATATTATCGATCCGCTATAGATTCACTCTTCCGGCCTTATAAAATTAATAAATTAGTTACATATTTCGATAAGATATAGGCAGTCATTAGTATAGTACATTAAATCAATCATTTTTTTGTTGTTACATAGCTCTCTGCATCTTCTGACTGTTTATTGTTGGTAAGAAGTGGCATAAATATAATTAAGGGCGAACGCCAGCATTCCTTTTGCAGGTGAATTTGGTTCTTTGTTAAGCTTACTGAATAATAGCGACAAAAATATATAATATAGGATATACCCAATGTTGTCTCAGACAAAACCAACTAATATCCATATTGAAAATCAATAACATTAGCAACACATGTGTCAGTGGGGAATGACATGTCTGAAATATTTTATTTTTACGTATAGTAGGCCTTAATATAGTTTACATTTTATACAATATATCAGGGGCGTGTACAGTGTTCGATGTTAGGGGGGGCGCTCATTTTGAAAAGGCAGGATATGGTAGGATATGATAGCGGTATGAGTAGGATATGGTAGGGTAGGGTATGAGTAGGGTAGGGTAGGGTATGAGCTCGTGCTCGAAGATTCGAGCCGAGCGTCTAGAATTTTTTTTGAAATCTAAGATGATTTGAGATACAAATGTGCACTCCATTTTTTAAAATCAAGAAAATAAAAAACGTCAAAATATTCGATTTTTAGAGTGTAACTTTTTGTATTTTTTAAAATTTTACAAACTTCAGTTAAAACAGCTTTTTTACGTATTGTGTAACATCATTTGAAAATACTCTCCAAAATGTATATGAAGGCATCTAAAATCTGTTCTTGAAGGATCACAGAAGGGCAATATTTTATTAAAAAGGGCAATAGTCTATAAATTTTAGGGGGGGCGCGCGCCGGACGCACCCCCCCCCCTGTACACGCCCCTGAATAATATTAAAATGCAAATGTGAATTTTGTACACATAATATAGACAATTCAAATTATTAATATAAACATATAATGAAACTCTATGTAAATATGATAACTTGTACTGTTATGTTAATATAATTACTAATATATATATATCTATCTCAACACGCTCTTAAACAAATAAACACTCCCAAGCATAGCCATAGAACATTTATTTTCTTTCATTTCCGTTGAAAGCCAATTTTACCTGTATATATAAATATATACATACATACTATATAGAAAGCTTTGATTCCCATGACTTACTTGTTCTCATTTCCGTGCTGGATTGTTTTCCAATTTACTGATAAGCTGCAATGAGATTGTATATCATACATAAATTCATGTCAACAAAGATAGGTAGGACGCCTTCTCCTAATTTCAATCTTTACTTTGTTTTCTATCTCTCTCTGTTTCATATAAATTAATACAACCTTTCAGTTTTAATAAGCTTAACATTTTTCTTTACATTTATATAGATATAGATGATGAATTCATTTATATGATCAATGCTCGTGTGCCTTTTAATTCGACTTATTGCGCCCTCTTTTCTCCCTCGGCATTCGCATTCAGAGGGTTTCATTTTTTTATATAGGAACTCTCTATAATGTAATGTTCATTATACGGTTCTTTTGCTCGAGAGTTGGTATCAAAAGCGGAGGCAGTGAACCTGATTGTCAGCCATAAATGAAGGGATAGAGGAAGCCCTTCGCAGCCAGGCTTGATTCGTCTCAAGTAGTTATAATGCAGAAACGTTCTTGGTTATATCTCTCTCAAATTCTGTTCTTGTCTTAATGATTTGAATAGATTTTCTATATTGATTAACCCTGAATTAGTTACGAAATGCAAATGTGGATTAAAATATATGTAAAGATATGATATTATACATTCTATGTGCGGTAATATCTGATTAGGATGTTTTAACTCTTACGGTCTGGTGGCGCTTTTTTGCTCCTGGATGGGTCCACGCAGTGGATTGATAATTGTTTTAGTATAAAAAAGGCCTTCTGACTTTTTTTCTGTAACAAAACTATAAATAATAATATATAAATAAATAAATAAATAAATAAATAAATAACAAAACAATAAATACATACTTTCAACAAAAACAAATAGAGGTTCCTCTAAGAAACATTGAAGGTGTTACGCTTTTCCATTTTAAGGGTACTTAAATAGATATATTTTTGATAAAAATAGACTTTTCCTGAAATGATATATTTTAAAAATTATAATTTAATTTTTAAAGCTCTTCTTAATGTGTTGTCTTTATTAATGAAATGGCATACTTATTAAAAAATTACATTCTTTCTAAAACAGGCATATTTAGAAATTTATTTTTAATTTTCTTTTTTGTACGTTGGCTTTATTGTCATTATCCTAAATGGGTACGTGTTGGCTTCTCAGTAAAATAGAGTGAGCAAGTTTAAACACATTTTCTCAACAAATTATTTAAAACAATACATTATACTTTTTACTTTTTGCTCTGTTAAGAACAACAATCGACCTTCCAACAAATAAAGGTACTCAATTTGGGCCGTTTGCACTCAGGAATTTACCCTTGAGGGACACTCCTGAATATAGAAATATATAGAAATTCAATAAATATATATATAGAAATATTGGCCTACACTGGCAAATAATAATTATCTTTGTTAAAAAAGTAACAATTTTAGTGTTTTGGATATTTTTAATTATTATTATTTTATGTAAATTTAAATTTTGCAAAAATATAATAAACTGAATTTCTTATTAAAGTATATTATATGTTTCAGTGCTTCTAAAGGCATAACATAGCTAAGTCATATTAGAAGCAAAAATAATAAAAAATATCTAATTACACCTTTAGAGTAGGAGACTCAATGCAATCTTGCAATGGAAAATTAAAATTGATCTTATTGAATAGTGATTATTGTCCGACAAATTATTGACTTTATTTAGACAAATACATAACTACTAAATAATGTACAACCATTTGTAAGAATCACTATTCAATATATATATATACATATATAATTCAATATTATATGTAAACGTACATTTGTAATATTAAACATAAAAAATTAGAATTAAAAAAAAGAATTAAAAAAAATGATATTATTGAAATGTCTTCTTTTTTTGAAGGAAGAGTATCTTAATTATATAATAACCATTAAATTCTAAACATTTACATAAAGAAACATTTGAAGAAAAGTTTTACACAAGTCAGTGTTAAGTAATAGGTTTGAATTCGGCATTTCTGCGTGTCATTTTATAACCTTTTACGAGAATATAAGATTATTTTTAGGATACAAATAACGGTTAGAAAATAAATGTTGTTATATTTTTATGTTCAGCTGTTACCTCTAATTGTACTTTATAAAAAGCAAGTTTAACTTATATTAAAACAAGTCAATTGATTAGCCTGAATTATTTTCTAACTATACAATGTTTCTCAGGAATTAGCAAAAAACAGAGTCACTGGAGAGAAAACCACACAAGGTGAACAAAACATCATCATCCTTTTTTAGCGTTTCAATTCAAAAGTCGCTATAATCACGGGCGTCAAGTTGTTCCATAGCGCAAACTCTGACTTCCATGCGGACTGAGTCAACTGTCGATGGCCTCTTGATAACACTCGGCTGACTGCGGGAATAGTGCCCCAGTTCCGACGGTTTCATCCGCTCCCTCCAGACCAAGTGAATACGCACAGACAGACATCTAGTTTTCTATAATCGGTTTTTCAGAATTCAGCGTAGTAAGATTATATTATATTGTGCATCGTATAGGTAGTAAACGTTTCTCTCTCCTCCATACGATTCGCACTTGCATGCTCCTTGAGAAGTTGACTTTAACCTAGTGGAACTTTTATAGTAAAAAGGAAAAAATTAACTGGAAAAGAGAACTTCGACGCAAAGACACAGAGGAATGCTATATCTTTTTGTTGACAAGTGTTTCTTTTCGCTTGTATATTTAAGTTGCTTGGAAATTGATTAAACCATTTAATTTATTTAAATAAAGAAATAGATGTTTTCATAAAATCTGATATAACATACAACTATATAAAAACACTAATATTGTTGTATAATCATCGAAATATGGCCTAAAATATTAGTGCGTCTTTGTTGTACATAATAATGCATTTTATCCTGTTAGAATTGATAAGTCACCCGTGAAGTCAACCGTAAAGTTACCCGTAAAGTCATCCGTGAAGGCGGAAACATGCAACAACAACTTACTATATGCAGAAAACTGTCTGTTTTCGACCAAAGTATAAGTTTACTTGATAAAAATGTACAGTCTAAGAATGATCTATTTCTTGAGATGGCTATTTTTCAGAGATGGTTTGGTAAACGTCGTCGGAGTACGGAAATGGTTTGAATATGAATTTTATTTAGCAAAATGCGCCTTTTCAAACGAGTAGTGCGTGAACGGGGTTAATTCTTGTAAATCTATTACTAATAAACTCATATACAGATACAACTTTTGGGTGCAAAATTTGATGCTTGAAATCAATCAAGAAAACGGTGTAATTTTGCTATAAGCATTAGTAGGATAAGGTTATTGAAGAAATTAGTTTTTATCAAATTGCTCTATTAGTATAAACACTGACTATTTAAGAGATTTAAATGAAGGAAAATATGCCTTACATTAATTTCACTAAAAATTCTCTGGAAATTTTTGTTAATTAAATAGCTATAAGAAATCTGGGGCATAATTGGATTATTATTACAATCGCTAACTTTTTTTTAAACATTATATTTCAGCCTTAATATAACAACTGTTTTTTTCATATGATATATATCCATATAATGTACCCGTACAATGTCTATATCATATACCTAAATGTACTGTACGCAGTTAATAATTTATATTATGGATAGATTCAAAATTGTCTAAAATTCAGGCAGTGGCGTGTGTGGGGGGGGGGGGCTCTTCCCCTTGTAGTTGCGACCCCTTAACAATTTAAAGACACACTATACACAGAAACGCATCTTTAAGTTTAAGAATTATAATACATACAACATGCTGCAATAGGTGTTGAGTGCGATATCCACATCAGTTATCAATGTTTATATACATTTAATTCACTTATTGAATTTAATTCGCTGATCTAATTTATTTAAATAGTTATGTTGATTTATTAAAAATACATTTTATTGATTAATGATTCGCATGTTTCTATAAGAAAACTATTAAAATTATTGTTATAACTATAAAATTATCATTCCTATATAAACGATCTATAATAGCGCCCCTTTTTCTAATTTTGAAGCCCCCCTTTAGCTTAATTCCTGCACGACTCTGTTCCGGGTTACTAAATTTAATGTATATATATATATATATATATATATATATATATATATATACAGTCAACAGATAACATTTTGTAAAGAAGAAGCAAATATTGTATAATATAATTAATTAATCTTTTTGTTTGAATCAATCTATAAACAGAATATTAGTTACTTTCGTTTAATTTAATCATATATATAATATACATCACTCCGATTAAGAGCCAATTTTTCGATGTAAAATACTTACCAAAGTACATTAGAGCTTGCCAAAACCCACTAGTGCCAAACATAGGCCATACGATTTCATATCAATTATTGTTGAAGAAACAGAGATTGGATTTACACAACGCCTTACGTAACATATTTGGCGTTTTTTTGCTCTCTAGAAGCGACTATAGGATACACACAAGCATTCCTATTAATAACTATAATATATAGAAACATACTACATTAATTCACAGAGAATATGGATCCATAAACTATACCATTTGACCATTTGATATTCCGAGGACAGTGTACCGTGCGTTGATTGAAATTAATTTCAATTAAAATAGCGAGGCAATAAATTGCCGGTCGTTACCTGATCGTGTCCCTTGAACAACTGCGAAGATAAATGATATTTTGCGCAGGAATGACTAATAACAGAAAACGGAGAACATTTCATGTAGTGCACATAACATACACATAGTATAGGTACATTGTACAACATATACAAAAACCTGGTGTATATTATATTTCTTTTTTATGTATTTAGCTTTACTCTTTCCTTTGATTATGGATACAGTTGTTCAATGTAGAGCCACCATAGTTAGAAGTAATGTCTGTTGCGACCTTTTTAAACTGATTTTCTTATTTCTTTTCTTGAAACAAATTGTTTCCCATATATAAAAACAATTAAAGCTTATAGATAAATAATTTGTAAAGGCCTATACAGTGTCATGTATAAATTAAAATTTTGAAGGAAACATATACATTTTGGTCGGTTATTTAGTAAAAAAAGATGATTATAATTGCGAAATATACAAGGGATATTTTTAGTGTACATATTCGTGAATAGCCCAGGAAAGGTTTTTACCATATGGCGATAAAGAAATGCTGTTTTTAATTAATTTTATTAAACTATTCAAATTGAGTTTTTTTTTATAAAGATACCATATCCATTGCTTTGATACAATATAATAATTTAGGAATAATAATAATAATCAGGGATTATCATACTTATTTACATTAAAAAAATTCTATAAAATTATAATAAATATTATACGTAATATTAAATTTGACAATTATATGTGCTTACATTCTCTATAGAAAAATAAATATGGTAAAATGTGATTTTTATTGAAATAACATCTATTTCTAGCGGATACTTATAAAAACTATTATTCCATATAATCTATAAAACCAAAATAAAATTATTTTTATTTACAGACGAGCTCGAAGCAATGCTCTACACAAAGTTGGACACAAACGCCGAGGAGTACTGCGACGACATCACACCCTACGGGAAGCTCACGGCGGCCCGCACACTGGGGGGCCACAACCCCTACTGGGTCTACGCCCCCGAGGTGGACCAGTATCACCGGGGCGGCGGCACCCCATCAACCGCCGCCACCGGCACCAGTGGTCTGACCACCACTCTCCGCGAACACTCGGCTCCCTCCACCGATCCGACCCGGCGCAGGCTGCTCCCGCTGACCGGCGGCGGCCACCCGGCGCGCAGCTGCGGCTCCCCACAGGCTCCTCTGGAGGCGGCCCAGTCGACCTCCTCCTCGGAAGAGGTGAAACGAATTCTCACTCTTGGTGGCCACCACCAGAGCCGTCAGGCTGAGGGGCTGGGGGGGCAGTGGGAGGAAGGGGGGGAGGCTGCGGGGGGTCGGCCAACCGAGAGTGACTATGCCCCCGGGAGGATGGCCCGGAATACGGGGGGAATTGGGGGGTTGAGTAGCGGCGGCGCTGGAGGTGGAGGTGGAGGTGGAGGTGGAGTCTCTGGCAGCAGTCAGAAAGGTGGTGCGGCCACTGTATTTCAGCCCGAGTATTCCACATTGGCTGAGTCTGGCAAGACTATGAAACGTCTGGCGTCACGGCAGGGTGGCTATGTTTATGGAAGTCCCTACATGACAAGCAGTTTTGTATAGAAGTTCACCTTGAAATGAAGGGTGTCCTGCCTGTCCTGTGCTGTGTATTTAAATTATATTCTTGTATTGTGCGTGTACATAGTGGTATTTAAATATCTCAGTATACAACTGTTATACCGTCCATTATTCTGTGTGATTCAATGACAAACATTTTAACATGATGAACGGTTGTACTACCTTTTTAATATATATATATATATGATATGTATATTACATAATATTTACAAACGTCAAGAAAACATTTTACATTTTATTTTGCAGAAATGAACTTCTAAAATAATAGAAAACTAAAATGGATTGTTGTTTATAATTTAGAATTTTTTTATTAAAACATGTAAAATATACTAATGAGACGGTTATATTATGTAACTGAAAACAAATGTATTGTATATTATATTTAACACAAAATGCACTGTATTATACATATATTTCTATTTTTGTACATATATTTATGCATACATGTTTTGTAATATAGCAACACAATATTTATTAAAACAATTTGTTAAATAAAACAAATGTGAAATTGCACTTATTATTATGAAAAACATATAACCTACGGGAACAGTTGATATATCATCAATAACGCAACTATAATGTGGTTTATTTTATAACTGGATGAATAGCCTAATATAGAGGTCTCATATATTTTTACACAATTTAAATTACTTTCAGATTACAAATGAATCAGTATTAATTTTAATAGTATTAAAATATATATTTTGCTCGTTTGGTAATTAGTTTGAATACTTTACCATGTACTGTAAAGTAATATCTGATATAATTATTACATGAAATTGACATTAATTGAAAAAATTGTGGTTTCTTAGATATCTTTAATTGATTAAATTGTGCAAAATTTAATAAAAAGCATACGATAGTTTACTGTTTTATATAAAACTAACCTAAACATTTAATGAAATTCCTAGGAAATTTTATCTAATACCACAAATATGAATTTATTTTATAATGAAGTATCAATATCGTTTTAAAAAATATAAAACCTGACAATTATGTTTATTTATGCGTTATCCTTGTCAATGTATAAAGTATTTAGATTATCTAACAAAATAAATAAAATATAAAGCATATATAAATATATACATGTATATGTATATAAAGTATATGATTAAAGTATCGATTAAAAGTATATGGTTAAATTTTATTGGTTAAAAGTAGCCTATCCGAAAATTACAGATTATAAGAATCTGGTTAATTTATCGAGTATTTGAATAAAAAATTGAATAAAAACGTATTTGAATAAAGCATTTATTAAAAGTATCTTGTTAAAGCATAGTTTAAAATGCAAATCTACAATATCCAATCAAATTACTCTTATATAAATCAAGACTAAAATAAATTATAAAGTTATAGTATTTTCAACTAATTGTTTCATCGTGAGTGAAAAATATTATGGACTAATATAAAAAAAACTAACATCGTATTATTTTAAATGCTTTTATAAACGAAGAAGGGAACACATTATAAGACTCTAAATTTAACTTCTATTCATTTCATATGCATATTCTATCTAGTTTTATAAGTGAATGTTTTGTACACAATCTTAATACTAATGCATTAAGCACTAATTAATACTTTGCGTGATTCTACGTATCTTTCAGTTATTAACAAATATGGATTGCCGGAAGACACGACTAAAATGTTACGAATTGCTTTTAATTTTCTTTTAGTTGGAAAAAGCTGTTGTGAACATTAATGCTATAATTTCACCATATAGGCCTATATAAATATAAATATATATTATATGTGTCATATAGTATTGATAATTTTAAATATATAATTCTATTTTAATATGTACTGTACTTGGAGACATCCATCAGAAATATGTTACCTTCTCTCACTGTAAACATTCTTTGAAGATAATTGCATTATTCATAGTGTATTTGTATATATAACACATAAGTATGTCAGTAATATTTTATAAAGTATATTATATATTAAAACGTGCAGGTAAGTGAACTATAATAATTTGGTTAATCCACAATATACATTGAATACAAACTTATAAATTAGGATTTTAATATCGTATTAGTTCGGTAAGTAAAGATATATACATAGACAACCTATAAAAAGTAAAATTAAACGGTTTGTTTAAGAAATAATAATAATTTAGATGTGAAACTAACTGTTTAGATAATGAAAAATTTAAGTAAGTAATACAAATTTTACGTAAAAGGTGCATATTAAATCAAATATATTAACATGGTGCTAGGATATGGTATAATAGGCTTAGTAACAATTCTTCTAATATATATACCTACTATAGGTGTGCATATCTTTTTACCAAACATAAATTGTACATGAAGTAATTAAATAATTATTTTTAGAATTAATTATTAACCGCTTAAATGAATAAAATTCGACAAAACTGTAAAAATCAGTGAAAATTTAAATTATTATACAAATTTGTAAAAATTCGAGAAAATTGTAATTTTCTTAGTAAAATTCTGTTTACTTTTTTCATCAATTCTAATTTTTTATCAAAAGATATATATATTTAAGTGAGAGGATTTTTGCTAGAAATGTCAGTTGGGTAATTTTTAAAATAAAACATTGTTGAAAGGTTTATTCATTATCATTCAAGTATATGTGCGTACTGTATTGATTTGACTGCTTCGAAGATGTACCTTTTTATTTCATGCATAGCTACAGTAGATCAAAAGCTTTGAAAGAATAGGTGAAAGTGGAAACTATGTAATAGAAAAAACAAACTAGAGGTATAAGCTGAGTAATTGTATAAAATACATAAGCAGATAATTATTCTTTTCATCAATTTATAAGTATTTATGTATTGAAATGTATGAAATATGAAGAAATATATCTTTTGACCTAAAAATCTAATATATAATTATGCAATAATTAAAAAAGAGCATATATACATGTATATATAAAATTTATAAATATATTAAAATAAAATTGTTAAAAATTTATTAAATAACATTTATAAGTATTACGTAAAATACAAAACTTAATATAAAAAATAATTAACAGAATACAATTAGTTAAGAGTGAACAAAATACCACAATTAGAGGGGAGATTAATACTGTAATAGGAGTATATTCCTGTATCTTGCTATATGCAGCTAAGTGAAAACTGAGTTTTTAAAATTACTGGTTTTCTGAAGGTGGTTTTAATAGGTCTTCCAGTTTGAATTAAGAAAGGCGATATTAGAGTGTAGTCTGTTGTCATTGTCAGTGTAGTCTGTTGTCATTGTCCTTGTCATTGTCATTATCATTGTCATTATCATTGTCATTGTCATTGTCATTGTCATTGTCCTTGTCATTGTCATTGTCATTGTCATTGTCCTTGTCCTTGTCCTTGTCCTTGTCCTTGTCATTATCATTATCATTGTCATTATCATTGTCATTATCATTGTCATTGTCATTGTCATTGTCCTTGTCATTGTCATTGTCATTGTCATTGTCATTGTCATTGTCATTGTCATTGTCATTGTCATTGTCATTGTCATTGTCATTATCATTGTCATTATCATTGTCATTGTCATTGTCATTGTCCTTGTCATTGTCCTTGTCCTTGTCATTGTCATTATCATTATCATTGTCATTATCATTATCATTATCATTGTCATTGTCATTGTCATTGTCATTGTCATTGTCCTTGTCATTGTCATTATCATTGTCATTATCATTGTCATTGTCATTGTCATTATCATTGTCACTATCATTGTCATTATCATTGTCATTGTCATTGTCCTTGTAATTGTCATTGTCATTGTCATTATCATTGTCACTATCATTGTCATTATCATTGTCATTGTCATTGTCCTTGTCATTGTCATTGTCATTGTCATTGTCCTTGTCATTGTCATTATCATTGTCATTATCATTGTCATTGTCATTATCATTGTCATTGTCATTGTCATTGTCATTGTCATTGTCATTTTCAGTGTTATAGTCTGTTGTCATTGATACTTAAACCTTTTTATTTCGAGTATTTTGGAATTGCTAACAAGCGAAACATCAGGATTGCTAAATGTTCTTGTGAAAAATATAGCATATAATAGGGGTAGAGAATTTTGAAATATTTAGGGATGTAGATAGTTAAATCGTCAACATACATGGCAATGCAGGAGTAGGCGCGAACTTTGACGAAAACTGGAGGTATCTAAAGCAGATATAGTTGGTCGAGCTTCCGATACGAGTTATTTGAATTCTACTGAAATAGTTAGTGACCCAGATGATGGTATTGTGACTCAGTACGTTAAAAGCCTTTGACTAATCGCAAATGAGAAGTTGAATCTTTTCTAGCTTCCTAATCTCGAGCATTCCAGTAATGGTATGTTAGAGTTTAATTAGTTAGTTTGCAGAGGATCCACTAGGTACAGCACTGAAATTGGCATGTCTAAAGTTGATGAAGGTATTGTAAGTACGGAGTGGACGACAATGGATTCAGAGATTTTTGGAGGAATAGGAAGTAGATAAATAGATCTTAGATCATTGATGGTAGGGCTTTGAATGTTTTGGTACGGGGGAGACTACATTTATTTTCCAATGTATTGGGAACTTTCAATAGGCGGTGGAGAAATTGGAAATGTGGCAGAGTGGAGCTGTGAGGGGGTGTTATTCTTTGAAGACAGAGTGTAATTTAGTGTTAATGTTGTAGACAGGGGATTCACCGGAGTCGAAGGGAATATATTGCCGAATTATGGGATCGTAGGAAGGAAGAAATGCCAAGGATGGAGTTTGAAAAACTTTTCATAAATCTTTGGTAGTTTTTTAGGAGGATTTCTAGGCCCATTTATTTTTAGCTTCGGAGATCAATAATTTCACTTTGCTTTTACAATAGGTAGCTGTATTTCAGGGTCGTTTCAAGATCAAAATTCTATAATATTGATATAATAAGTTAATAGCCAAGAGCTGCAAAAAACTTGAAAATATGTATTAATCAGTACACAATGTGAGTTCTTGCAATTCAATATTTATATAATTGACGGCACCCTGTTTTTAACATATATTTCTTGATTCTATAAAGTTATATATATATCTTTAATATGTTTTATATTACATTTAGGTATTTAATATATACATATATTATTTTTTTAAATAATTTTTTACACTTTGTCTTCTATTTAATTATAAATTCAATGTTATTATAAGTATAATAAATTTAAATGGCTAAATTAAAAATTACGTTCAATCAATTAATTTGGAAATCAGTAAAATACAAAATTATAGTATACATACCTGTTATACATACTATGTTGATATTTAATAAGAAATTATAGTAAGATATTTTAAGAAGTAAGAAATTTAGTAGAAAATTTATAAGTAGATAACTTTTTTTTTAGATCCATATTAATTCAATGTTTGAACAATGTACTACTTACTAAAATCAAGCAGCATTTAATTTATAATAGTATTTTGTTAAACTACAATTGAAATATTAAAATGATATATATGTTCTTCACATTAGAAATTAATCTTTAGAACGACTATATTTACTATATATTGCTTTGTATATTTGTGATCACAACCGCGCTTATTAAATATTCAGAGCCAAAGGAATAGTTTAATTAACCAATTTCTGCGCTCATTTGTAATCAAAGATAGTAATTAATAATGTAAAAAATACATTAATGTAGTTACATATATATTATATATATATTATAATATATTGTATATTATGTAATAATCAACATAATCAATAATATAAATGAATATTTTATAAACAAATGGATGGTACCAATTGAATATTATCTCAATTAGTCGATTTTAAGTACAATATGTCTTAGGCACTGGATCGGGAGAAGGGTGGTGTGTAACCTCAAACAAAAATCAACGGAGAATAGAATTTCACATCATCCGTGAATAGTCTAATTCTTACTTAAAGTTATGTTTTGATGTTGTTCTAATGTGATGAAAAATATCTAGAATAAATGTTGTTTCGTGTCGCCGAAAATGTTATAGCGTTGGTGTTGGTATTATATAAATATACTATAAATTATATGTGTATATATATGGTATATATATTTATCTATATATATAAAATATATTTATACATTCTGTTTTATATCAAGCAACCAATGTTACTAATATTTGTATATTGTTTCAGTTTTCTATATGTATCCTTCTTTATAGCGAAACAAAGAAATGACAAATGCTACTTTAAAAAATAATTTGAAAAAATTATCTACATGAAATGGAAGTATATCTAAATATACAAATTATAATTACAATTGTATGTTATCTTTCAAGATTATTCTAGCATATATTATGCTACATTTTATAATTTTTAATAATACAAATTTTACCACTAATCATTTAAAACGTATTTTATGCATTTAATACAATAAAACCAGACACCGGGACTAGAAACTCGCTAGTAAACAATGAAACTGTTTATACTATCTTAAATAGATGCTTAATATGATCTTAATTTGTATTACATCGAACAACCTCTTATTAATACGAGTATAATATGTTAAATTATAAATTATATAAATTTTTAATTATTAAATTATATAAATTATAATTAGTACAAGATAAACAAAATGAAAACATAACTTTTGTGTTAAAAAAATATATCGTCTTATTTTTGTTAAACAAACATATATATTATACCTGTAGGCCCACCCGTATGATTTAAAATCATACAATTACTTTATATACAATGATATGGCGGACTAAAAGGTATAAATCACTCGTTTTCAAAGAATAATTTATAAAATAATTAAAAATTACAATATATCATAGCCTTAATTAGCTAAAATATTATTTTAAAATGGGTTTTAGCAAAAAATTGTATATCTTTTTTAAATAAAGTATGAGTAGAATTGTTGGCCGATAAGACATAATTCATGAAGCCTCAAGTTGGTTGAAGTCATCTGAACGGACCACATTACACGACCGTGAATCCCCTGCACAGAATTGGGGAATGGATAGAAATTCATTGTTTGAAAATGTATTTTCATTGTTTAAATAAACACTACGTTAAAAATAGTTTTATGTAGAATACGGTATTTAAAAAATTACAATTGGGTATCCGTTTAATCGAAGTGTGTTTTTGAGATTGTTTAAGTGTGTGGCTTTTTCACAGTCGTTGGAACAACGTTCGACAATTCTTTTCGATTCGTTCTTCAATATGTTCATTTTGGTGGAAGATGGCAATGCG
>JAUZND010075312.1:0-16611 GCA_034780555.1 Coelogynopora nodosa
TAGCCACCAGATGGCGATTATCATCATTTACGACAGACTGAGGTGGTCCTGACCGAGGTGCATCAGCAGTAGTACCGGTAGTGTTAAATTTTGAAATTAAAGCATACATGGTAGATTTAGCAGGTGCTTCTGTAGCAAATTTGTCACCCCACACCTGTCGAACATGTTTGTAACTTTCAGTTGAATAGTATTCTTTAATAACAAAAACTCGTTCATCCATAGTTAACACGCGTCTGTGCGCCATAATGGAATAATAAATTATGATACTGTTACTCTGACTCTCGCTGTAATATCGCCGCTTTTGGAATATCCAAAATCTATTTTTAAACTTATGCCTATCCTAAATCTATTTGAGCACATAAGTTAACGTGCAGCGCTACATTTAAGAAAAATAGTTTTTTTTATTATGGGTTCGGTTACTTATGGCGCACCCTGTATATCTCTCATTTACGCATGCCATTTTTAACAGTGTAGTGATAAACTGTTTCCAAAAGAAATATAAATTACAAACGTATGTTCGTTTGTGTTCCCTTATTTAATTTTGCTCTATTCAAATAAATTGAAATAATCCTATGTATTAATTTAATAGTAAACTTTTTTGCGCGTTCCAGGATTCACTAACTAGAATAATGTAGAATTGTAATGCTATGATAATGTTATATATTTGTTTTAATACATAATACGTTATCTCTATAATTAATATGGATAAATTTTTTTGCTTTAAAATTAAACCAATATTTTAAACAAAATTATACAATGTTGTGTTAAATAAATTTTAATCAATCTTATACGACAGCCAACACGAATATTTTCATCGCTTTAATGGATACTATAACAAACATTAGACTCTCAATTGTCAGAAATCAAACTGATAATCCAAAGTTTAGTTTATAAATTTTATTTATTTAGTGCCTTAATGTTTCGACAGGAAATGAGTCTACAATTATATTTATGTGTATAAAAAATCTTGATTATTTTAAATCGTGCGTATTTATTAACTTTAATTTATATTGGAAAAACTTCTGTAGAAAATACCGTTTTTATTTGTTGAGCATTTGAGCAACTTGACATCTTATGTAAACATTATTTTTTCATTATTTTATGAGTAAAACGTTATGTATAATCATACCTGATGCCAAGGTTTTCAATGACCACAGAAAAATACCATTTATAACCTTGTATCTGCCTCTATGCGTAACCTGGACATGCCAATTAGGAGGTTTAGATTTTATTAAAATACTTTCAGCTGGGTATTAAACTAAATATGACAAACCTCATTTGTTATGGTATACATAACTAACATATTTACTTACCATATATGTGATATTTGCGTTTCTTTATTAAAACGGATCTTTTTGTTATAGTTGTGAAATCCTTGGAATACATGGTTTTCTGCTTATATACAAGTTAAACAATCAGCAACAATGTTTAATGCAAGTTCCTGTTTATTCCAAGCCTAATAATGCGAATACAATTAAACCTTTTTAAACAATTTATTGTATTGTATGTCTAAGGTAGACTTCCGTATTACAGTTGCTGAATCTGTAAATGGAAAACCTGTGCCACCCATGAAATGATACAATTGTAAACTCTATAAATGGTTCTGGAAGTAGACAATGGTTTCAGAATATTAGTTGTTGCATACTGCTACTTTGTTTTCGTTGCTCACTTTTTATGTAAGCAGTTCAATGATTATCGCGTGGAAAGCTCAATTCTAGATTTTCTATGAATTGCCTGAGTTCCAACTTAACGCCCAATAACAAACTTGTGATTTTATTTCTGACCGCAAACGATTGTTACGGTAAATACTGAAGATATTGAAGTGCAGAAAAAACGCAATGTTTCAATGAAGAACAGAAGATCCAACAATTTTTTTGTTTGTTTGAAATGTGGTAAAATACATGTGGTAAGCATATAGACTTAATATTTCAATTTTGAAACACTCGTCTTCGATGGCTCATTGGCTTTTGTGCATACATTCACATGTAAGCTCTCGTTGACATGAATTATAGCCTACTCTTATTTTAACATTAGATTATTGCCTTATCAATATTTTTAAACAATAGTATATACAATTATTGGCGTCATTTGCGTTAAAGTGTAATTATGTATGCATTTTATGATGATAAATTGGTAACAAAAAAACTACACATGTTCATTTGTATTTCCTATTTTAATTATGCTTTATTCAAATAAATACAATTAATAGTAAATAAACACATTCTATTCAAATCCTCAACACCACCACAAAACAAATAAAAAAGAAGAACCAGCAATTATAAAAGCGACTGTCAAATAAGAAACACAAAATTTCATGATAAAATCATAATGGTTTAGGAAAAAACAAAATTCATGACTAAACTCCAGAAAGATCAAACAAAAGGAATAATTTATCATCAAACTACAAATATTAATTATATATAAAATTACAATCCAAACATAGATTGTAGTCTAAGTCAAACCTGTGGATTTAAAAGACAGTCTGTCAAATTCAAAAAAGCAGAATAATAATTGGGGACAGGCCGGATCATAAAGAAAACATGTGTAACAATTGATATTTATAATAAAATAGGGAAGAAAAGATGACTAAACAATGGTGCGGTAATTTATAAATGTAGTCAAATTGACCTTGCAAATATTGATTTAATAATAAGCTTTTGCTTATGTTATCAGGTTAACAAATTAAAATAGTTGGTAACCATTTTTTTTGTTTGTTCGAAATGTGGTAAAATACACGTGGTAAGCATATAGACCTATAATAGTAATGCTATTATTATTTTTAATTTTGTATTAAGACTTTACTGCTAATTAGTAATATAACTACCTTAAAATTAAAACCAGATTAGAAGTAAAATTATTTAATGTTGTATAAATTAAATTGTTATCATAGATACCATCACGAACATAACACCCATTAAATAACTGAAATTAAATAATTTTTCTAAAAAGTAATACTATAGTCATATGTTTTATGTAGGCGTCTTGCGATAACAACTAACACGCGCAATAAGCGTACGACGCTATTTGTGGTAGCGTGTACTAGTATAAGATAAGTGGGTTAAAAAGACACATTTAGATTTTAACAAAAAGCCTAAGAAGTTGTCATTTAATACATTTAAAAAAATAACATTTCGTTAAACAAGAATAAAATTGAAAAATAACAATACGTATCGTTAATATGATTAGAATATATTAAACAATTTAATGTGGGTTGTCACTGGGGACCCCCCCCCCCCCCCCACTGGAAAAGCAAACCTCCTATCATCCGATTTAGCTCAAATTTTGTATACAGATACCTTTTAAAATATTGTCTAGCTATTGTTATTTTCAAAAAAATTAATCAATTGGTTTAATTTTTATTATCTGATTATGTCATAAACTCCAGTTTAGGAAAACTATGAGAAAATAACAATATATATGCTATTAATAACTTTTGATCAATTCAACCAATTGACTTGATTGATTTTGCATCTGATTCCAGATCACGAGATCTATAGACGTTTCGTATATTTTTATTTTTATACTATACTTATATAAATTAACTATAAGTAGTATAAATGCTATTTGAGTATTATTTTAAATTGCCGATTATTTTAATAATTAATTTTATTATTCAAGTTATATCTATACATTTTACGATAAAGATATTTTTTATATTAATTTTGCAAGTTTTAGCTCCTAATACCATCGGCAAGTTAAAAAAATCCGGCCAGGGGAAAGGGGGTATAAAGTGGTTCAATAATAACATACTTTTCTTTGGTATGTTAAAATGTTCGAATTTATATTTATTATATTTTTAGTAAGATAAAAGTATTTTTGTCACTGAGTAAAAACATTAGGGTCATACATTACATCGTTTAATCAAAAACTTTGAAAAATATAGTACCTATATCCCTCCTCTCCACGGACGAAGGGTTAAGCGACACCTATCTTCAATAAAATATGCGAGTTAAATGCCAACAATAGATATAATTGCGTAGCCATGTATGTAACAATTGTGAAATGTAGAATGATTTGTAGAATGTAAAATTTATTTTAAAATAAAAAGATTGTTTGTAGGTTAGTTCATCTATGGAACATAAATTACAGGATTATTATAATTATTAAACATTTTGATACGATTGTATTTATATCCCTTGGAGATATCTTCATCTAGTCATAGTGAATTATCGGGCAGTGTTCCTGGAAACTTTTTTTTAATAAAGAACACATTGAAACACATTGATTTTGAAACAGATGAGAATTCTTCTTCTAATTGATAAATTTAAAATTTGCAGAAAATGAAATTAAAAATTTCAACAAATAGATTGTTTAAAAAATTATAATCTTATGAAACAACTTGAAGAGCCAAAACTACGTGCGGTTGGTCTTGTACCTTAGCGTCAATCAACAGCATGTCAAAATAATACATCTCATTTTATTGACCTCGGCGCATTAGTTGTGTCGGCCTCCAGATCAGGACTTGCTTCGCTGACTGGACATAATACTCTTCTGACCTGATAATACGGCTTGTTAGACGAAATCCGAGTGCGAACAAGTTTAGATGGTGAGGTCCGCTTAACTCGCCGGTGCAGACCAGGGTTGGTAGCGTGTATTGGCCAGAGAATATTGTAGGTCGCCCTGAGAAGCCTTACATGTGTGGCGTTCATTTTCTTCTCGAAGAAGTTAAGTTGTTTGCTTTATAAAGGAACACTGTTTTGACAGTTGCTTGAAACATCCTGGAGCGAAGTACGTCTGGAGAGTGTTAAAGTTTAGTACGGGACGAAATTTCTTCATTGCGTTCTTAGGAATTTCAGGATTAAAGAGATGTCTCTTCGAGCGAATATATTCAATTACCTGGATAGGTAGTCTAAGAAGTTACGCTAGTCTTCAGGGTGATTGGCAGTTGAGCCAGAAGTTGAGATGCAGAAGAGATGAGCGTTCCGTGTCTTTAACTTGATATCCACTCGAAGTAATTGATGCGTCAGTCTTTGCCAGATAACTACTTGTCATCGTTAAGGTTTTATCAGATCACTGACTTCACTAAACAAATCCATCAGGATCTGTTTAGTTGTAATAGAAGATGGAAATAATTAAATTTAGCACGGTGTACAATAAATTTACATTAATTATCTGAATTGTCAAATGTTGAAAATGAGTTATCATTTTGGCCTCCTTTCTTTTCTTGATGAATTTGAGTCAAAATTTAATAATAATACTAGGCCTATTTATTAATACAAATACTTAACCTGGGAGTTTTGGCTTACCTTTATGGCTCCCTTTGCTTTGTTCTGTATGTTAATATATATGTAAACATGATAAATTCTGCTTCTAAATACAGAAGTTTAATTTATTTATTTTAAATTTTAAATAATTAACCTACACTACATAGATACTACATACATTTCCGTATTAATGGATTTGTTAATATGAAAAAGCTCATTAATAAATTTGACATAAGCTTACATTTCATGTTAGTAGCCTACACTAAAACAGTAGAAAGCTATAATAATAATTTCTGGACGTAATCCAACTTTTTTAAACATAAATTGTTACTTGACATTTCACTTCAGTATATTATTATAATATAATAATATATGCAACATAATTACTATAAATTGAGCTAGGCTTTCTGTCCATAAAAATATGCAATATTGCTTGCACTGTTGAATAATAATTCGTTCTGATTGGTTAAAAGTCTGCATTGTTTATATACTGTGTTTGAATTTATTGATTTTCTATATTCATAATTAGTAATTAGGAAATATTTTCACGTTCTGTAACTATTGTCTTTGTCACCATCGTCAAACGAAGATGTTTGTTCGTGAAAAAGTTTTTCCCGGAAATGACTATTGTGTAAATCTTCTTCCGAAATGTAAGTCGCTCTTCGTCTTTTTCCAAACATTGACTCGTTATCTCTACACAAAGAACAATAAATAAAATAGTTTTTTCCTTATATTTTCTCAATATCACTTAGTAGAACTATAATAATAATGATGAAAACTAATTTTATAAAATTGCTAATTATTTACATATAAATAATTTATTACAATAAAACATAATTATTTAAATAAGAAAAGTAATTGTTTGAAAAGTATGATTTCATTTTGTGCAGAATGAATTATTATTTCGGAATCATATTATATAAAAGAATATTATGTTTTCAACTTATCCAAACATATTAACTAGGTAAATAAGAAAATTGCTAAAAAATTAAAAGTGCTTTATAAAAAGTAAGTAGCATTTTTGAATAGAAATATTGAAAGTGTAATTATTTAATGTGTTTATGAAGATATAATGAGAAACTTGTCGACAATTTATTGTTTTTTGCATAAATATTAGTACGGCAAATAGTGTTATAAACGTTTTTATATAATATTACTGTCCTAATATACAAAAAAAGAATAAGGCATCAGCTGCATATAGTGCAATAGGCACATAAAGTAACGTCTTAAAGCTTGTAAATTGTTTTAGGCAATATGAAAACGGCATCGATTCTAAGCAACGATATCACTTTGCAGACTTCAAAAATAAAACGTTATCATACACCAAACTTTTATGTTTTATAGCCGCCTTTAAAGAACTTTAGGGCGGCTATAAATTTATCCTAATAAATTTCTAAATATATAATTTAGGAGTCCATCATTGTATACCGGGTAGTCAAAAAGTTCTTGGAATTAGAATGAGAATTATATTATTAGAATAGTATACCAAAACATATAATAATGTATACAAAAATGTTGAATTACATACAATAGATATATTACAATGTAATCACATTAGTTAAATCTGAATAACAATTTATTAGAAATTTATTCAAAATGGGCACCATTGGCCAAATTACACTGATCAATTTCTGACCTAATCTTGGAATACTGAAGTAAAATTGTGAGGATCAATATTTTAGATACACCTTGTTATTGTGTTGCTTAACTCATTCAGATTTGCATACAGGTGCGCAAGAACAGCATACACCTTGTCTCTTAAATACGACCAAATAAATGTTTCACATACTATCAGATCTGGTAAACATGCAGGTCATTTAACTTTCCCTTTTCGTCCAATCCATTGTCCGCCCATATGCTGATCTAGCAAATTTTTCACTTCTAATTCATAATCTTGCTGAAATATAATTTCTTCCGGTACCATGTGTAAATTTTGGTATTATATGCAAAGAAGAACTTTGTTCCTGTATCTTTAAGCATTCATAGACTTCTCCTGAATATTGAAATATTATAATAATATAATTCCTATTATAATTCTAAGGATTTTTTGACTACCCAGTCTAACATTTATTAGATATTAGATGATCAGCCGAAGGTTGTATATATATATATATTATTGTCAACTCGTGTCTACTGTAGATTGAGAAGGCTATGACCAATGCCGAGTTAATCAAAGATGAAATTACAATGCAGAAATCTCGATTGAGGAATACTCGACAAAGCATAGAAAAGGAGGAGAGTCAACGTAAGGAATCCACGCGTAAGAGCACAATAATTGTTTTCATTAGCTTTACAAATATTTTTTTAAATAATTACTTATCTGAATAGAAAATAATTATTTTATCTATTGCGTGCGTCTGCAAACAATACACTTAAAAAATATTATAATATAATTTATATTATGGCGTTAACCATATTGATTGAATCTGTGTTATGATTATATTTTACACGTTTTATTGTACTGTATTGCTCCTTAGTTATTCATTGTTATTTCGCATTGATATTATAAATGTCAGTAATTTTTTGTTGTTTCGAAGTGCACTTTTTGCATGAAATGCATTTTACAATAACCATATTATATAAAATGATTAGTGTTTTGTAAAGTGGAAACGTAATTTATAGATGTAAAACATAGAAATAGTGTCTGTTGTATTTTTAAAATCAAGACAATGTTATATTCAATTTTATTATACATTTATTATACTAAATCGAAAACATTCTACCTATAATGATAACCTCCATTTTATTTTAAAATATGTCATATTTATAAACTCATAATATTTTATGTGTATTTTAAAAGTGCATTATGATTGTTTTCAGGTGTATATAATTTCAAAATAAGTAACAAATATATTTAATTATTTGTAGAAACTTTCCCACACTCCATTTGGGAAAGAATATTTTTAATATTTTGCTAATACAATTTTCATCACATGCATATTACTTTTTATTTTAAAATCGATGACCATCTCAAACTTTAAACGTTCCTCTGTGAAAATATTGTGCCCCTGTGAAATTGGTGAAATAACATAACCTAATAAAATAGTTAAAAATTATATTCACATAGTTTCAACATTATAATATAGAAAAACTAGAATGTGAAACAAACTTGTAGTTGAGAGATAAAATTAAAAAAATAATTAATTAATAAACTCAAATGAACAACAAGTATAACTAACTCGGTTGGGCATGTGTAATAAATTAAGTCTACAAGAAAAATTAATTGAGAAAGTCGAGGTATTCTGAAATTAAGTCAAACTGTAATTATTTATTGATCTGAAAGTCTGACACAAATTTATACTTCATTATTTACTTTATTTGTTGTTATTAATTATTGTGATTATCCTATAGTTGAGCTAACTATATTCATAAAGCACAATTTTATTAATAATGTAACACTATATTTTAAATTATTTATCTATTTTCCATTTCAGGAATATGTTTTGTCATGTGAAAAATCGTTTATGCTGCATATTAATTTACTGATTTTAATTTTTTGTCTTATTAATTCACACTTGCTACATGACTTTGAGAAGGGGTTGTGCTCTAATATAATATATGGTTGTGTACTAAAATTGTGATACATTAATTGAAGTACTGTACTATAATTACTATATTATGTATATGATACGTTCTATGTTAGATGTACATGCACACATTGATTATCTGCATTATTAATAAATTTGATCCTTTGTTTTTAAATTGTACATAATTATAAAATATTTAATATTTGTCTTCCAATCACAATATGAAATCAAATATAGAAATGTTATTCTATTTCTTATTTTTTTATATTATATTATTTGTGTTTCAACATACAATATATATATTTTTTAATTTGTTTACATAAGTATAAATTTACAATTGGTAATCTGTATTAGGTAAAAAATTCTAACAAAAAAATTAATATTTATGCCACGAAATTTATGCGAAAAGTTGTAAAAAATGTATTTGTATTTAATAATTAGTTTCTCTTAACACATTTAATTTAAAAAGCACTAATACTTTTGTCATTTATTATTTAAAAAGAAATAGTAAAAGTTAAACGTTTTTAGAAAAAGAAAAAAAAATGATGTGCAACTAACCTGAAACTTTTAATTTTTGTAAAAAATCAATATTTATAATTTCAACTAAAAATAAATTTACTATATATGCTTAATAAAGGAAATAAATAATATATTTTAAATTTGCCTATTATTTAATTAATTTGATAAAATGCTTTTTATTAACCTTCATTAACAGCGGAATCGTTATATGACCTGCCAAAGTAGGGGGTAATTAGTACACACATTTAAAAATTCACTTGGAACGATCTAGTGAAGGAATTCATTGACATTTTAAGACCTATTTGAGATCTTAAAGTTGCTGTCATTTGTTTTGACGTCAACGCTATTTTAGAGCATTTTTTATTTTATTTTAGAGCAATATCTATTAACTTTATGAGCGCAAATTCTTTAGAAACTCAAGGATAGCCTAAAATTAAACTGAACAGTTAAAAATCAACTTTTTAAAATTAAAAAATATTTGTATAAGGGTAGATCAGTTCTTGACGTGACTGAGGACGAACTATGTAACATATATTGAGTTAAAATATGTAATATAATTTTAATCTACAAATTATTAATGAAAACGTTGCTTTTAATGCGTCCCCCACACATTTGTGATCGTGCTATTAATACTACCTTTAGATATACAACTGTTTCATTGCGATTTAATTACGGCTTTTTAAAATATAACTTATTTGTAAATATTTTAATTGCAAATTTTTCATTTCTGGGATTTTTTTCCATCGTTACGATATATTTTCTTAGGAATTAGTCAGATTAATTTTTTGACAGTTATTTTAATATTGTATTTTCATTTAGAATAAATATGATTTAATGTTCTAACATATTCAATTCGGGCACCTGAGTCTTCGTAGTCGATGTTATTTATGTTCACGTTCACTATGCTTAATTCACAAATAACTCGGATTTCATTTTTTGAATTGCGGTTTAATATTTGTGCATGGTTATTTTTTACATACCTTCTTTTTTGGTCATGAAATGTAATAATCTTTTACAGTTAGTGAAAAAAAATTTGGAACATTTGCTTAAACATACCCCTATAAAACAGAAAATAAATTTTGTTTAATATTAGTCAAATTTTAAATTGAGACGTAGCTAAAAATAGATATTGTGATAATTTACTGTTTAAATTTAAGGAAATTATTGTTTATAACAGAAATACATGTTAATTATTTCTAGATAGAACATAAGTCGATAATCATTAACCATTATTAAAAATGAATTATCTTTCTTAATAATTCATTTTTAATGTTTTTCTGGACTTCAGTTTATCGGCCGATAATGCCAGTGTCTAGCGGAAACAAGCCTAATTTGTTGGACACCAAAGCAGAATTGATCCAATTTGTACGTGAAAGAAAGGCTCTCACGGTAGGTGTTCACGTAAATACTATTTTATTACTACATAATAATTTTCGAAATAAAATTCTTTATGTTCTGTAATGTGAAACAGTTCTGAAAATTCGTGTTTTGTGATTTGGTAAATGTATAAATTTCTGTATTTTGATTTCTTTTAAAATATATCAATTGTTGAGAAATAATTGTTTGATCCGATCAAAATTTACTACATTAAGATTTGATCAGTTGAATTTATCTAAACTGTTGTGAATAAAATGGTTTTCTTGTTTGGTATCGTTTGGCATTTTTATTAGTTTGTGTTCATTTTTAGAGTTACTCTAAAAACATGTGTTTTTCTGATGTAATCTGATCAAAATATTACAAAACGATAAATCAACGGTTTTTTAAACACTATAAAAATATTCATTGGCATCTATTTACTATGTATTATAGTTTATTATTTTATATGTTTCATAATTTGTGTAAAATTATTGTTATCATTATCAGTAGACACTCACGGCTACAAAACAATATACCCAAGATTCTTTGCATTACTGGTTTATATCAGCTTCATTGCCTCTGCAGAAAATGATTTTGAGGTCTTTTTTATTGCTCAGCAAGCAGCCAGTCAGCCACTTATACATTTTATGCATGAACAAATGGTTAATTTGATGTACAGTGTGACAAAGAAATTCATGCATAACTCAAAGATCTGTCATGAAAGGAATGGAGCCAAACAACCACTCAGTTTTGAACAATATTCTACTTTGAATATCAAGAACAACCACAAACGTCTAGATGCTATCAAAATTGGTACAAAACCATTAACCCTATTTGTATTGGATATCTCTAAAAGCAAACTGTTTGATGTAAGACAACAATGTCGACAATTTTATGTGAGTACTGCGGAAGACCTACAACATGATCTTCCTTTGACAAAGAAACTCATCAAGGATGCAAAATTTCTCGCACCTGAAAAGCATCAAGATAGGGGTGCTCTCAAAGCTGTTTCTCGGCTAACAGAAAGGATTTCAGTTGCATTGGAACAACCTCTAGCAAATGTGTTTTCTGTTCCCGCAAGTATGACTAGAAGATGTTTGCGATATGGTCAGAAACCAATGGCAGTTGTATCAGATGAAGACAATTCCTAGTGAACTGCTGAAACAGAACATTGAAATTAAACATTCTGGTATACGTGACCAAGTTTCATATTTGAATCATTTGGAATATGAGCGGTGTGATCTCCAGCCGGACCCTATTGGCAAGGATTTTCCTGTTCTGGTTTCATAAACTATTGTGACTGAATGTTTCTAATTCACCTAACTCTGTTCTAACTCATGATGAATGTGTTCAATATTAGTGTTTTCATGGTATGGGAATAAATTATAAAAATTGTCAATGAAGCAAAAATATTTTTTTAATTAAAAACCTTAAAAAAAGGTGGTCAACCTAAATTTAAAAAAATTGGAAGCATAGGAAGCCTGTACTTTGTTTTTTTTTTCCGGGGAATCAGCACCACATTCAGCACTAAATTCACTTTATGAACGAAAATTTGTATTGTGCAGGGACAATTTTTGTGTCAAAATTTAAATCATATAGTGACTTACGTTAATAAATCTTATTTTTTTTATTTCGACACCAAATTTGTTACTGCATCTATGGAAAAGGTTGTATACATAAAAATTAAGCAGTTATTTGTACGTAAGACATAATAGTTCAATAGGTATTACATTAAATAGGTAAATTTGGTAATAAATTAATTTCAATTAATGTGTTATAGCTATTCAGTTTAAATGCGAAGGTCACCGAAAGAATTTTTCTTAATTACCTTTTTGTGAAGTGAATCAGCTATTAATAAATGAGATAAGTTACCGATTTTAAGAATTTATTGAACGCAGTGGTTGACTATCCGTCATTTAATTGAAAAGCTTCGAGACATATCAATTTCTTCTTTAAATTTTATAATAAAGCTCTCCTACAAAAAATATTGCAGCAGTTAAACAGGTGAAATAGGACAAAAAGGTACTTTTTGCTAACATTATATTCAAAGTTACAAAAATAGATAGGCTATCATTATATATAACTTGTAACAATTCCAAAGTGGCAATTATTTTTTAATTTGTTCACTCACTGTACTACTCTGCATGATTAGATAATTTATGTTCGAGGTATTTAAAATTAAATTTATACTCTCTCACATTTCTCAATGAGAAACGTAATATATGTTGGTCACAGTAACAATAATATAATGATAACAATTAAATTTTTGATTATTTCACAATTTGTGAGGATACTCTATTTTAGAGCGACTGTTGTTTTGAAAAACCTGGATATACATTCTAAAATGTTTGTAAATTAATTGTCAAAACAACCACAGTGAAAGTTAAATGGAATTTTTTATCCTTAATTTATTTGTTATGTATGAAAGGTTAATAAAGTATATATTTATTAAATTTTTACGACCTCTTATTTTTAATATAAACATCCGATCATTCGTAACAACGTTTAATAATATTGGACAACTTTAATTAAAACCCCAAAATTGTTCAGAAATTTTCTAGCAACGTTCTCTGAATCGGGCTATTTTTATGTAGTAAAACCCATCATACCACTTCCTACTGTAGTACTCATTTCATGCATATGACAGAGACCATCCCATCAGGTACGTCGTACACATTTTAAAAGATTCTGATATATTATAGTTTTATATATGACAACATTAAATAACATTATGGTTTTCTTTTTTTAAATATATTCATTGTTTTTTAATAGTGTTAGTAAAATGACTATAGCATATAAAACGGTAGAGTTCAGATATTAAGTTTACTCAAATTAATTAATAGTTCCAAATTTTCAAGCATATTAAGGTTTAATTATGTAAAATAATTATAAATAATGAATAGTTGGGGAAAATATTTAAACAGTTATTAAAGGTGAATCAATGGACACTATAAATGATAATCAATGTTAGTTCTCGGATATTAACCGATTCTAGGCTTTCGCCAATTTATGTCTTATCCCAATTTAATTATTAGTATTTATATATAAATCCCAATATGTGAACAATAAATGAAAATATATCAAATTAATTATATAGGATACCCGATACATATATTATAATATCAGCCAAATTACTGACGTCTATATTCTATCTTGATATTATTTTTTTATAAAAGCTAATCTTAATAAAATCAGTTAAATTAAGACATTTAAATGTTTGAATTAAACTTTTAAAATAGAAATCTAGTATACCTCATTACCTAATTTGAAGTATGCCTCAAATATATTTAAATATCAGCGACCAACATATGTTAAATTTAACAAATTTTAAATACGCTTTTAGCGGTCACCAACATTATCCCCCTGGAACAAAAATATGTGTGACCCCACAAATGTTAAACTATGTTCCAATCCCAATTTAAAAAATTTATTAGGGTTCCCATTAATTAATTTTATCAAAAGAAATTTAATATTTTTTTTAATTTGAGTCATTAATCAGCTTATTTAAATATTTATGGAACTATTACGATTTCTATCAAACTTTCACGAGAAGAATCGAAAACAAACTTGTCAAGGCTGCAAAAGGAATAAATAAATAATATTGTTACATAATACATATATCTAACATTATCGTATAATTATTCTTCCGTTTTCAAAACTTCTTTTCATAATTCTACGAATTTAATTATTATTATTAATGTATAAATCCTAATGTATATATAAATGAAAATATACAAAATTAATTATATAGGATACATATATTATAATGTCAGACATTATAATATCATTATAATCTTGATATTCATTTTTTTATAAAATCTAATATTAATATAATTAGTTATTAAGACTTTTATATTTTTGAATTAAACTTTTGAAATACTAATCTAGTATACCTCATTAACTAAATTAAAATATAGGCCTACCTCAAATATATTTGAATATTAGCGACCAACATAATAATATGTTCAATTTAACTCATTTAAAATACGCTTTTAGCGGTCTCCAACAACAATGTAATCAATTAATCATGTACTTGATTTTTTTAAATGAAGAGTGGAAGTGTTCTGTTTTGGATTGATGCTAAGTCCCGATTTTATAATGTTGTATTTATTTTTATAAGAATGTTATTGTAATTTCCGTTCTCGGTGGTCCCAATTGCCATTTTTTGGGTTTATTGTATAACAGACCAAAATAGGCAGCTACATTATTTATATTCATCCTTATTATTATCTATGTTTTTATTTAAACATAACCGTTTAATATTAAATATTGTGAGTTCATACGTAAGTAAAGTTTATTTTTAGTTTCATCTCTATAATAACCATTATGTCATTATGTCAGTTAATTCAATAAAAACATTTTCAAATTGACAATTTTCGCCTTTAGTTATAAATTAGATTTTGTTGTTGATAACTATGTTGAGTTATAAATTTAGAATAATACACGTTTTAAATTTGAGACGATTATGTTTACTTTTGTTGACGTTTTAAGTGAACATCCGAAATTATCCTCCTAATGTGACATGTTTTGAAAATAAAGTACATCATAATATAGATGATTTTAAATAATTTAAATAGGTAATTCATGGAAGCAATGATTTAAAAATGATTATTATTATCAATACATTAACCAATTTTATTAAATGTTATGCACAAGAACTATTCATTTCATGATAATTACATTGAAATGTAATAAGTGAAGTACATAAGATAATAAGGTGTCATAATAATGAACTAAACTGTTTAACGGACAGGTGTGTTTTGAAAGGATTTAACACTGTTGAGTTGAATGGTCCGTATTAAAAGTCATAAATGGAACTATTGATTTTATCGGTTGCTGCTTACTGAGAGTTTTCTTGTGTCCCCCGGCCTCACAATGGGCATATAGGACTCGCTGAGCACCCTGGAGCGGCAGATCTACCTGTTCGAAGGGAGCTATCTGGAGGATACCGCCCAGTACGGCAACATCATCAAGGGCTGGGACCGCTACCTGACCGCCGCCACCAGCAGCAAGCCCGCCGACTCTCGCGGCGACAAGCGGCTTCGGAAAATCAAGGACTCCGAGCGCCTGTTCTCCCGGTCTTCGGTCACCGGGATGGCGGTGAGTGACTTACTGACTGGGAAGGGGTGGGGGTTGAGCGATCTGTGGTGAAGCCTGGAGTTTTTTTTTAAGGCTGTTTGAATGACAGAAAGGAATTAAACTTATGAATTCAAAATCTTCTCAAGATAGCCTTTCGATTGTTTTGATGGAGCAATCAGCTTTTTAAGATGATAACTTTCAAATAGTGGTTTATAGTATAACCAGTTTCTTTAAAATATGGAGTAACCAGAATGTAACTTTAAAAGAAGAATAGGTAATTTTGTAATTATGTATATTTATAATTTTGATGGTTTGATAAAATAATAGTAGGCTATAAAGACTCTGAGGAAACATGGAAACAAAGCTACCGTGTTGCTGAAAAATCTGAAATTGTTCTGAAATGTTATTGTTTAAATTCATGACCAGAAGTGATCTATAGTTCCGTAAATATAATAATAATAATATTAAGGTTTTATTTTGGTGAATGTTTGGAAACCTTAGTTATCGGTATTTCAACTAAACAGACAAAAACCTGGAAACCCTAACCAAGATTGACATTTTAAACTTAATAATTATAAGATTTCCTAAAATTTATTTAGATGAAACTTCCTAAATCTGCGAGAGGAGTAAGCTTTATTAAATATAATATGTCTAATAATTCCGAAACTGTACTAAAATTCTGACCTACGTAGTTTTCTGAAATATTTTAATTGTGAAATTGAAGATGTAAAAGTATCAACATGTTCTGTTCTTTCAAATAATATATATTATTATATATTCCATTAACCCTTCGTACGTGAACATACTTTTTTATGGTTTGCTACGTGGAGGAGGGATATTTTACCCCTGGAAAACCAAACTTCCTATCATCCGATTAAGCTGAAATTTGGTATACAAATACCTCCTAAAGACTTGTCGAGCGATTT
>JAUZND010075323.1:0-38554 GCA_034780555.1 Coelogynopora nodosa
CTTTAACTCAAATTAACCCCCCGGTTTTTAATCGTTAATTAACCCCCCCCCCCCCCCCCCCGCTCCCCCCTAACTAATACAGTGCTTCCATCACCTCCTCGCGCAGTCTGCACCACATGGGGGCTCGTCATGGTAACCAGTCTGCGGCGCTGCCTGATATTGGCGGTTCCTCGTCCTGCGATACAAGCTCTGGTATGGCGGGCTTTAAGGTGAGTGACTGTGGTGGATGCTCTTTTGTGGATGATTTGCAGTTTAGAAAGTAGAGCCGACATAGTTAAGTAAAACGTCAACTTGAGCTTATGCACCAATTTGTGGGGCAATTGATTATATATATATAGCAATAAAAAGTTTTAGTTCATCAGTTGTAAGTATGAAAAATATACAACGTCAGATATCTATTTAAACGAAAAATAATAATATATAATTATTTGTCCACTATATAAGCATGTAAATTTTAGTTGATTGCTCATGCTGTTTTTTATAAATGAGAATCATTTTATGGTGACCTTGAGTAAATTTACTTGGACTAAAGTTCTATGTAAATTCTCACTTTTAAGGCTTGATATATTAAAATATAAATGATATATATAAAATAAAACTGCAGAAAGACTTTCTCAAATATTAAAAAAATTCATAGAATCAGTAGACTGTATCAGTTGTAATTAGTTGACGCTAGTTTCGCCAATATATTTGCACTCCAAGGTGCGAGGCAGTGCAGCGGACATCTCGTCGGGTCTGCTGGTTACTTCGGGAACCTGGGCGACCTCCCTCCACCACCTCCACACAGGCGGTGAGCCAGGGGGGGCAGGAAGCGTGTCCGGCTACAGCTCGGGTCCACCCTCCCTGGCCACTCACCCGCCCGGCTCCCCTGGCAGCGCCACTGAGCCCCCCCTCTCCTCCACTAGGATAATAAGGTGGGAGCAACTGTTGATGATACTATGCTGGGGCCGGTATAGTATAATATATCGAGCTGGTGTCAGTAGAGCATAATATGTCGATCTGGTATCAGAATAATATAATAGTAGTATAGGAAGGGTGGATTCAAGCAAAGGTGTCAGTAGATTATAATATATCGATCTGATGTCAGTAGAGCATAATATATCGACCTAGTCTCAGTAGAGTATAATATATCGACCTCGTGTCAGTAGAGTATAATATAGCGATCTAAGTAGTGTCAGTTTGAATTTGAAATAGTTTTCCATATAAATTTTGATCATGTTTGATCATTTTATTGCGATTCACAAATTAATGCGAAAGCTAAACATATATTTGAATACTTTACTGTAGGCATTGGCTCAATGTATGTGACGATATTACAAAACTTCACTGTAGGCATTGGCTCACCGCATGTGACGATATCATTAAGAACATCTAACGGAGTAATATCGTTTCTTCAGTCTCCCAGATGAACAAAAATGAAATATATAGGGAGTTTTTACTCAGTTTATAGGTGATGTATATCAATACATATTTTTTATGAATTTTACTTCTTTGACAACAACCTTCGAATTATAAGAACATCGTCTATGGTGATAGGCCAATCGAGTAACCTCATCATTCTGATAATTATATTACTTAAAACCATTTACAATGTTATCTTTTTGCTCAACATTGTAGAGGAAATGTAAAGGACCTTACTTATTTCAGAATTATTATTAATTGTTATCTATAGCACTATTGTTGTTATTGTTAATATATTTTCCAAATTCAATTGTGTTCGTTCCAGTTTGCGTTGGTATAGGTAATTTCCTACAATTTGTTGCACCTCTTCCTTCCCTCTCCCTGTCATTTTATTCGCTATAACTTGTCACGCTTTTTTAAATTAAAATTTTAATAAACCTCATTATTTTTTCAAATGCTGATAATTTTTCATAAACACAAATATTGTTATCCAAATTTGTCTCAACTAGCTGTTATTATTTATGTTCTGTCACATCAGTAATGTCTGCCTTATAATTTCTACCATTCGTAACTACTGTCCATTTGCAATTTCAATCACGAATTCTTATCAGTAACGATGGTGTTCATATAGACATGATTTATGCTTTATATATTGTTACTATTGTTATTCCTTGGTAAACACGTCATATTCATTATTTGTATTATTATTTGATCACCATTGTTATTGGATAGTTAACGAGTTTTATTTAACCAGGTGAATTCTTTCCTCTGTAAGTGTTTTGTTTGCGCATATTTATTTAATGAAAGGTTATAATGGGATTTACTACGAGATTTCAAGCATTCATTATTTCCTATATTGTAAATTGATAAAATATTTGCGATCATGTTCATGATATGGTTTATCTTTTTTAAGCTATCCCTATATGTGAACATTTTTAATTAAACATCTACGATATTAGTGGTTGATTCTATTCTCTCAAAATTGGTCAAACCATAATAACATTTTCATTGTGTCTAAACGATGCTACATATTTGTACATGAACTACAGCAGCTATGGTTGTCTGCAATCTCGGTTTTTAGTTCATATGAAAGGTATCTAGCATCAATGCTAAATGGGTTTTAACATTTCAGATGAAAGTATTTGTAAATGTTGGTACCAGTTCTGTAAGCAATGTTCTGTTTGTTCAGTTGCATTTGTTATGCGCATTGGATTAAAAGCAAAAGGAGTGAAATAGTCTCATTAACATCTCAACTTAAAACAATATTATATTTTCTTATTATCTCGACGTAAGTTATCAATACTAAATGTCAAATATGTTAAAAAATGAATTATCTGGTCTCATTATGATTTTAGATTGATCTCTACATTATATTTAAATTACATTTTAAATTAAGGGATGTTCAAAGACATTCTAATTTTAAGATGTGTTCATGCGATCTATTAAAAAAATATGCTATCTTAATCATTTTTTAAAAATATTTTGAGTAATATTTTCATGTTACAATTTTTATTATGAAAAATAATATGACAATTTATATTGTATTTTACTTACTTTATTACTTAAAAAAATCAAAACAAACGTAATTATATTTAAAAGTAAGTTTTATTTATTTTTAATTCTGTAATATTAATTTACGAGAGGATATTTTACACTGAAAAAATCATATTTATACAAACCTTACACACAATTTCTAATAATTGTTATCTAAAATAAACTAGGTAAGAAATTATCCATATTTTTATCAGAACGAAAACATTGAAACAGTTTTGCAATCTGTACAGCTCACTGATATAAAATTCAACCCTCCAACACCCCAGTTCCCCCGAGGTGATCCCGGGGCCGCAGATCTCCTCCTGCCATCTGGCTGAGATATCCGGGGACCAACTCCACCTGTACGGGCCCGGTTCCCTGGACACCATCGAGCGTCAGTGGGGTCTACAGGCCGCAGGGGCGGTCACCTCCGTGTTATTCAAGTTCATCGAGTTCGACGAGGTGTCCCGCGTGCTGCACAAGATCAGAGCGCGCTTCCCCTCTGTGCAGGTGCGTGTTGGTGATGATGATGATGATGATAATGATGATGATGGTGATGATTGATGGTGACGATGATGATGATGATGGTGATGATGATGATAATGGTGATAATGATGATGATGATAATGGTGATGATGATAATGATTGATGGTGACGATGATGATGATGATGGTGATGATGATAATGATGATGATGATAATGATGATGATGGTGATGATTGATGGTGATGATTGATGGTGATGATTGATGGTGACGATGATGATGATGATAATGATGATGATGATAATGATGATGATGATGATGATTGATGGTGACGATGATGATGATGATGGTGATGATGATAATAATGATGATGATGATAATGATGATAATAATGATGATGATGATAATGATGATGATGGTGATGAAGATCTCTCTCTCCCGCTCTCTTTCTCTCACCACTCAGACCCTCATCTTCCACGCAGTCAACCTGTCAACCTACACCCAGATCAACGCTCTCGCCACCTTTCGTCGCCTTGACAACCTCACTATCCACCCCGAGGGCAATCCGATCACCAGTTTCCGCCTCTGGCGGTTCTACATTCTCTACCGACTGAGTCACCTCAACCTCAAGCGGATCAATGATGAGGAGGTGGGGCACATTGTGGCATATCTCAAAATGTTACATAATATGAAAAAATACATGTTTGGATAGACTTTAATTTTTTACTGATTACTTTTTAAAACTTTTTTATATTAGTCTTTTAAAACAAAACTTATTGTGTAGGAAGCTGCTATATTAAGTAACTTAGGAGCTATATACTATACAAAGCGTCACGGTGCACGCCATCCACGTACCTGTAGAGTTTAATATCTATTGGTTATTATAACTGTGTATAATATATTATTATTTGAAAAAGAAAAAACCAGGCGGTAAAGTTAATATTTCCCGCCTTATAATTGGCCAGATCCTGGGCGTGGACGTGGTCCAATCAGAGCGTCTGTTCGGCGCTCTCTCCCACCTGGCGGGTGTACAACACTCGATGGGCTCTCTACTGGCTGCGATGCAGGAGGCGAGGAGGAAGCAGGTGGACACGAAGCCGTCCTACGTGCTCGACCAGATCGGGAAGTTGGGACTGGGCTATCAGACCACGGCGCTAGTGGACATGCAGGCTAACACCGCCCGAATACAGGTATAGAGAGAGAGTGAATCAGTTGTCACACCACCACGAAATGAATATCGTTCGGTTACCGAAAATCCCTGTTCATAAGCCGCAGCTGGGAACTCAATTGTCGGTTAAGTTTCCAGATTAGGGAGCTGTTCGAATCAAGATTGTAGGTATGCAGTTTATTAAAACTGAAGCCCGTTTTGTGCATTTATTAAATGACTACTGTACAATATCGTTCGGTAAATACCTTATAGAGCAGATGAGATTTAACATATCAGGTGCATTTAGCTGCGTGCGGCTTCTGCACGCTGTATGCGCGCCTGAACTTGCACAAATTAAACCATAAAGTTTAGGTGCGGCTTATGCCCGGGGATTTACGTTACTCTTTTTGGTCTGTCACTATAGTAACGCTTTTAAATTGCTTAGCGGATAGAGAGAGAGAGATTCGAAGAGGCAAAAACAGTTTGAGTTGGAAAAACTATTATTATGATAAACAATTATCATTAAACATGACAATAGTCTAAAGTATCAAATGGTCAATTATTTCACATTTCTTATTAAATATAATGAAATAACAACTAAAAGGTGTCGTGTAGTACAGTTTTACTTTTAAAGAATTCATAATATTTATCATTTTTCAACAGAAAATGACATCTTTTAATTTGTTGGATCTGAAAATCTAGATAAATGTCAACATCTCCGCTATAAAGCGGTCATCTTACTTTCTTCATCCAATTGATTAATTTAACTTCTCGTCTGATATGTTTATTTCATTGGTTTCTAAAAAATGCAGATTACATAGTTATTCACTTATTTGTTCCAGCTAATAATTGTGTCGATTATTATGTTATCATTTAGATGACATAATTAATAAATATTTAAACACTTATCACTATTGTCTTTAATTGTAATGATTATAACTTACAAAGTAAGAGTGGTGTCCAATTGTGCTAACGTGCTAACTTTACTTGTTGTTCCCCAATAATGACACATGAATGAAGCCTTACAAGAAATGTATTGTTCAAGTGAGTTCCGTCTTTGTTGCTCGTGATCAACCATTCTAACTCGAGTTTCATACTTTCCACAGAGAACGGTTAAATTATCATCTATTAAAGTATCGTTCGACTTAGTGCTGTACAATACATGAACCGTTTGTGAAATATTATGCAGGTGGCAATTAAAGTATGGAATAAAGTACTTTCTGATGAGTATAACTATTCATTCGTTCTCATAAAATATCGAGTTATAATGGTTCATCGGAAATTGTTTGTGTCCCTTTGAAGTGCATTTTTAAGAAAAGCAAAATATTTCTCACCAATTCCCGCACAAATTTTACCATTTTTTATCCAAGTATACAAGTGAGTTTGAGATGCTTTTTGTTATTCTGAAACTTTGTTTAAATATTGATTGTATTTTTAACTTTTGAATGCAGATTGTTGTTGTACAGATTTATGTCATTTTGTGTTATTGTGTTAATTTATTGCTATTATTAATTACTTTATAGCATTGTAGAATGTCAGTATTTATAGAATTTTAGAACTGCTTATTTTTATAATTGATTTATTTAGATCGTAAGTAACGTTCATATCGATATTATTATACAATTACCGAACATAACGTTCGTATCGATTTTATCATACTTACCGAAATTAAAGTTCGTATCGATCTTATCATACATACCAAACTTAACGTTCGTATCGATCTTATCCTACTTACTGAACATAACGTTCGTACCGATCTTATAATTTTATAGAAATTGTGTATCTATTGTATATTTAACTCTATTTATATGCTATGATCTATGAGTATTATACGCTGACTTGATGCAATCGCATTATTATATTTCTAATAATGTCTTAAAAACTATCTCTTTCTTCAACGCCAGCTCAGGTGTCCATAGTTCAACACAATAACCATCTAATGTTGGTTCTATTTTTGTTTTTGTAAATATATTGTGAATTAACATATTAATAAATAGTTTGACTAACTAGTCTATTATATACAGCCATCGATCTCTTATGTAATTTTGTTCTTAGCCAATCAATATTGTTAATGTAGAACATGATTAAGTCTAAAACAAATTTCATGCAATTTTCTTATTTATAATCTGAAACAACAGAACAAATATCCGTTCACTAAATGTATGATGTTTGGCCATGCTGGGAAACAACGTTTTAAACAAATTATATATTAATGTTGCGTACAGTAATATTATATTGTTCTCACTAATTAAGTTGCAAATATATAATATAACGTAATATGTCACATAGTAATTCAAAACTGTGTTCATATTGATCACAAATCTAATAATCCTAATAAGTCTACACCCCTTATTAAGCTACAGTGTATTTTGTAATAAGTTTAGCAAAGCATTTTATATAGTGATTTTAGAGATAATACAATAGAGATATTAAATAAATAATTTGCATAAAATCATTGTTATTGCAACTTATTTTAATACTGCACATTCTTTAAAATCTCGTGTCTTTTTATATAGAGGTATGAAAATGTATAAAATATTAGTATTAATATTTGATGTTTACTATTTTACCCTTTTTAATTAAAATTTGTTTTTGTTTTTAATTTTCTCATGTTAAAATTATTTTATCAATTTTTATTATCTGTGTAAAAAGAATATTATATAATGAATTTAAAAAAAATTATTTTTGTAATAAAAAAAGCATCTCTTTTGAAAGAGTTATGAATTTGTTTAATGATATGTTAGGAAGGACTGCTGCTGTATTTTCTATTATATATTATAATTTGGAACTTGTTTTGTAGAATGTATTTACTACATATTTAAAAAAATAAAGTTATAAATTTATTAGGTTGTTTCTTAGTACTATCTCATTTTAGGTATGTGTCCCTTCAGCCAGAACCCTTTTTGATTGATTACTGTATAATTATTTAAGAACTTACGTATTATAATATTAACAACTGCAAAATGATCTCGTAATAATATATTTTGCTATAGGCATTCTGAATATTGAATAATTGATCTTAATTTTTTTTATATATCCTAAAGGTGGCAAACATTGTTTTATTTTCTATCTTTGGAACACAATTTTGCATTGCTAAAAATGATTTCCGTACAGTATCTATACTGTTTAAAAAACGTTATAAGGACGTGAATAAACACCTCATATAAAATTACACATTGAAGCCTTCGATAGTACTTATTTATACATTTTTAAGAACCATATTTTCTTTCAAAATATTTCCAAAATGACAGCATACCTGTATATATAAAATTAATACTAAAACATTCTACTAAGCTTTCGTTACCGCCCCCCTTACCCCTCATTATTCCTTGGTTCCGTATCCACCATTCCCTTACTACTACAACCCCCGTCCGGTACAGGAGAACCACCATCGGGAGACCCTGGTCGAGTCACTGGTCTCCCGGCTAGCCTCCGAGTCCCTCATAGAGCAGCGCAACCGGGCGTGTCTGGCCCGCCTCTGGCCGGGAGTGTTCCGTCAGCTGGTGAGCCGGGCGCTGGACGAGATGCTGCCGGACAGGGCGGCCTACATGCGGCGGACGCTCAACGAGGACGTCGCAGGTGGATCCTAGCTGTTTGGTGTCTGACATGGACGACTGGAGAAGTGCCCTATAGCTGGGGATCCACTCAAATTCAAGCTGTCAAAATATTTAATCATCGTTACACGGAACTTGCCTAGCTTAGGCTTAGCATCGAATCGGCCACAAATACACAATTAAAATATATTTGTTACATATTTTATGATGCCTCCCCGGTTTTGTTATCCTAATCTATGTTATGCGGATTCGATGTTATGTGTTTTCGATATTGCTGCCAACATTCTACGTTTTGTACATTTTTGATGTTACGAAGACAACTTTCCGCGTTGAGCTACAATGTTCCACAATGTTGAGTGTTTCGTAGTGTTGAGCTGCAATGTTGGATAAGATCATCATCAAATTTAAGATAAATTAAACTTATACTTATGTCAATAGGAAGAGAGCGCTTATACAGTATAGTCTTGTTATAACAAAATTAAAAGGGTTGATAAATTGTTCTCATGGTGTATCTGAAGATCGCTGTTGCCTAATTCAGTTTGCATTTGTATTTCAAAAATAGTGGATAGAAACAGCTGAAACTTTGAAAAAAAGGGAATTTTAGGACCATTTTCAGAAAGTCAATTGAAGTGGTCCTTTTCTTCTAAACCATTATTTGCCGTGTTAATGAGCTACAGTGGATGTTCATTCAAGTTATAATTGTACCACTTTTAGTGTATTTTATCTGTCTTGGTTAGATAAACTGTGTAGATAATTGGATATTGACACTACATTACAGTCAAAATTAGGATTTTATGGGATCGTGTTATAGCGGGAGTATAATACTGTATATTCGATTTTATAACTTTAAACCTAAGCTGCTTGTGTTATTTTATTTAAAATTTAAAACAAAACATGAATTTGACGAATTTGTCTAAAATCGATATAATATGCAAAAAAAGCCAACCGAGAGTGACATAATTAAAATAAACACAAATATTGTTATACCTCCTCATTTCTGCCATCATCCTGTTTAGTTATTTTCTATTCTTTCTCCGGTTTATGATAGGTCCCTTGTAAATAGCCAATCGTAACTGAGACCAATTGAAACAGTTCGTTGTTGTCATGCTGCTGTGCCTTCAATTGTATGTATATATATGTACGTATATATATATAGCCAATCATGACGCTCAGTCTTTTATTTTTTTACGGTGTGTCCGGTTTGGTGTACATGAATTACACTTGCTTTTATACGCATTGTTTTATTTAATTGAACACTTATGCTGTGATACTTACTCCATGTTCACCCGTGTGCCGCTTTCAATGATGAGTTTTTTATTCTCTGGTTCGTTGTCCGGCTGACGTCATGACTATTTGTCAACATTGTCGCCTTAAAATTGTCGGACTTTATTGATCGAGATCTATGCAGCGCACTGCAGGAGGAGATCTGAATTATTAGATATTACTTATGTTTTGGCATTTAGAACTAATTAATGTGCACCTGTTCCAGCTGGTGTATACATTGTAATGTAATTAAATATACACATTTACACCTGTTTCAAGACTTTTTTATTGATATTATATAATTATAATAATAGTGGTTTATATACATATTCATCGAAATCATATATACTAGTTATATATAATTTGAAAACTTTTGTAGCGATATTAAATTATGAAAAAAATTTTATGACCTATGAATTATTTTTTATGAATTTTAATAAATTGGATGTCATCCTTCATGTTCAAATCTTATACTACATTTGCTCCAAATGTAATGTCTTTAAAACACCTAGAATATGGCCAACTATGTATATTAATGGTTTTAGAGACATTTCTAAATATGAAGATAACAATGAGTTGCAATAACCTTTTATTATTGTAAAAATAGTACATTTTTAAATGTTTTCAAAAATCGAGTTGTTCTTTATCAGAATTAAAGGCAGTCTTAAAAACAAAACGACGCCATGAAAATAAAATTTATATATTATTGTGAAAAATTCAGGAAAATGTTCAAGAGTTTTCCCTTTTACATAACTTTTCATAACTATTTATGTACATGTTGTTTCCGTTAAATAATATTTTTATTTTCCTAATACTAAAATAATTCTTAAAGGTATTAACAAGTTACAAATATAGTTTAATTATTTAAAAGTTTAAACTTATGAATAATCGGATTTTTTTCTTTTGTATTTAAACCTGTTAAGGTATGGTAAAAACAACAATTCAACTATGTATTTAAATTAATATAAAATTTTCTTGGAAGATCCAATGGGAGTCACACATATTTTTTCCCTATATTTGTTTAAAATTCCTGTCATAATCGGATTAATAAATTTTCACTCGGCATACTAGTATAAGTGCATGTATTACACAGAAAATATTAAGACAATTGTTTAGAATTAACAAAAAAATTATGATAATGAAACATAATTATAATCGTTCGTGAGTTATAAGTAAATGATTATAATATCTTGTTAACAAATTAATCAATATATTAACTGCGCGCTATTTGCTCATGATTTGTGTTATTGGTACCAATTATGAACATCGTATATGATTGGTACATCTTACATGATTAAGTGTCATAAGAAAATGGATGCACACTATAATATAATGTAAACGTGTCCATAATTGTATTAAATATACTATACCCATAATATTAGCTGAGTGCTCAATTCTTGCAATTTAAATAAATATACAAAATTATAAATCAAAATATTAAGTTAGAAGACAAGTTGCTACACCATTGTAAAAGTGAAATATTTATGACACTACTAATTGTATAATTTGACTGTTTTTATTGACAGGTGAATGTATTGTTAATATATACGTATAATTATGTATTGTCATACTTTAAATTTGTAATAGAAAATTAGTGATATTTAGGTTTTTAAAGTTTAGGTAAATTACTTAAACATCCCAATAATTACAAAGTTTATAATTATAAAGTTGCTTTCACATATCGGAGCAAATTTGCAATGGTAACCAAATCAGTTGAATATTTTTCTATAGAAGTGTAATTTCGGAAAAGTATAGGTCAAAAGTATTTCAAAATTTCGTAAAACATAGTTATATAATAAAAATATAATATTGTAAAACATCGTTAGGGAAACGACCGACAATAATAATTGCAACTTTTCCAGATATTCAAAATCCTTGTGTTTCTCATTGAAAGATACATACTTATAGATTTCAATAAATTATTTTTAAACATCTATTTTAGTACCGCTTATTTTTTCTCCTTATTTTACATTTTCTAAAACTAACGGTTTCCTTTTTAGTATATACATTAAAAAAATTTACATACTTAATAAACTTTTAAAAATATCTATAATTTCAAAAATACAAAATTTAAGGCTAAGTTAGTATATTTCAAAACATACTAAATAAAAAACTGCGTGAACTTTAAAAAAAGTTTAAAAATACTTCATATATATATAATATATAGCATTATATTTTACTGAAATAACAAATGGAATGAAACTTTGTACAACTCTATTAAAAATCCATTCAAATGAGAAAATGTAAAATTACAAATATATTAAATACATACCGTAATTGTAACCATTATTGTAATTACCATAAAAAGAGCGTCAAAGTAATTATTAATTAGTCCTTACCATTCAAATACCATCATAGTAATTATCTTTGTAATTACCATAAAAATACTGTCATGGTAATTATCATAGAAATTAATATAAAAATATTGTCATGGTAATTATCATAGTAATTACCATTTACAAATATGGTCATGATAATTATTAATTAGTAATTACCTGAAAAATACAATAACGATAATTATTAATATGTAATTACCATAAAAATACCGTCATGTATATATATTAAAAACTTTTTATTATTTGATTTGAACCGTTATGAGCCTACAAGTGTTTCCATACTATGCAAATATTAATTGCATATATAGTATACGTATATATATAGGTATGTGTGTATGTATGTATGCTTACATAAGTATAGATTAATAAAATCACAGGATCTATAAAACAATTGATTGAATAATAGTTTAATAAGATTCACATTGAGATTCCTGAAATGGAAATGTAAAAAATAATTATCAAAAATGTATTGAGAAAATAAATTTTAAAACGATTAAGAATGTATGACTACTTTGAAATTTTATATTATATTGAAACATAAAAAAAGAATACAACATAATAAATAAGTATGAAGATTTCATGAATCATGTCTTCTACGATCTCTATCCATAACCCCGAATCAAATTGGATAAAAATAACTACCTACACCATTTTGAACAACTTATTTTAACTTATTTATCAAATTTATATTACTCGGTTTATAATACCCACAAAAATACAATACAATGTAACATTTTTACACAAATAATCTGGGCTGCTATATATGGTTAAAAACTTGTTTGTGATCATGGAATCACTTGATTCAAATCGATATTTTCAGATAAACACCGCTTTATATTTAAATACTCGAATGTTAATTGGGTAATGGGTCAAATTTTAATAGACACCATAATATAGGAAATTGTGCAATCATCAATATTTTGACTGAAACGTTATTTTATAAGTTATATTTAAACTTATGTTTGCCCCAATTTATTATACAGATGAATTGAATTTTTTGTTATTTCTAATAATTGACATTTTTAAAACAAAAAGATTTTTTAATCAACTATCATTGGTTCTTAAAAAAGTTTTTAAATATAACCAAGTTTCGCTTATATATCGCTATAAACAGTTTACCATAAACCACAATAACGAGAAGGACTTGCCTTGAGTCGAATTCCTCGCTATATCCGATTTTTTATAATGACTTTGTTTTTGAAAATAATAGACGCAGTATAGAGGAACATAAAGTATACATATCTAGAGGAAGTTATCAATATTTTTGCAAAATATCCATTAAGGTGCATTTAAAATGCTTTTCATTTCAACTGTTCTCACTGTTTATCCATAACATTGGTTGTGTAATAAACTAGTACTCTTCTTTTTTTAAACGTTCCTCAATTTGCTCATTATATATTTTGTTTAATTAGTATATTTGAACCGCAAAATATTCTCGTTATAATCAAAATCTCAATTTAAGCAAGTACTATTTAACAGCATAAGATAGCATACATTTCCTCGTTATTAACAGCGCTGGTTCCGTCAAATAGACAAGTAAATCCACTGTTTTAATATTTCTTAACGTAATTAAGTTATACTGTGTTACTATAAGTACAATAACAAAAATATCAATGTATTTCTACTGTGATTTCAAACAATGGAATCCCACAATTGGGATAAATAAACGTACATAAGTAATCCAATACCTTGCTAACACAAGCTGGGTACAACAATTCAAAATATGTTTGATAATTCACACCAGTGAATATATTTTGTCGGATGTTTTCAATCGAATTTTATCAATAATTAATTGAATACAAATCTATATTGTAGCAATATGCAATAATAGCTACAACCTATAACAATAATATTTTTTTCAATAAATAATAGTGTTTAAATAAAAACAAAATGAATTGAATTACATTCAGTTCACAGCAATTACCTCTAAAGAGAGTTGACAATATATTTGTTGTAAGTTTATCGTTTTCGAAGAAGTTTATAAAGGATAAGTGGAGGTTACCTGACGAGCTCAGGGCACAGCAGAGATGGCTGGATTGACGCCTAGTTTAGTGAGACCTTTCAACTGCGCGCAAGCTCGAAGTGCGAGTTGTACCTTCTGCAAGGGATGGATGAGAGCATACAGGGGAGATAGAGAGAGAAAGACAGATAGATAATACTGAACACCTATATAACAAAAGAAACAAATTGAAAACATGGAAGAAGCTATAACTGAATTCATGGAAGAATTTATGAGTAGGCAATTATACATAGCCAATAGACAGAACAAAAACAAGCGAAAAGTCCACAATGCATCAGAATGTACATAACATAGTTTTAAGATATAATAATCATGCTTAGTAATTACAAATAATTGTGGCGTTCAACATAAAAGCGAGTCTTCTGCTTGGTGTTGCATAAGTCACTATCACATAGAATGCAATAGTTTTCATTAAAGTTTGAATCATTAATGGCAATGGTTTTAATCAATACTTACTATTTATACATACTATTCACATCTAATGTACATACGTACTGTACATACGCTCAACTTTACATCGTGTAATGACGAAATATTTGGGTTATAAATCCTGGAAGCAAACAAAAAGTCCACTTCCTATTTGAAGAAGATCATCAAAATAAGGCGATTTCTGTAGGCGAATATTACAGAAGTACGATAACATGTTGAGACGAGAAGGACTATTCTTCACAGACGAATGGGCCATTTATTCTGAAGGAAGTCAATGAATTAAAAGCAATTGTCACACAAAAATTCTGCCACTTTCAGCGAAACTTGCTTCAAACTATTAATGAGCACACATTCTGCCGGCTTTATTTGTGTATTGCAAACAATTGTTTACAGGTTGATCCTTATGACAAATGAACATTTCCTATATAAAACTGATTGAAATATTATCAATAACAAATTGATAATGTAATATTGTAAATATTCTCTTGTGTGTATAATAAAATACTTTTTGACCACAACCTATGTGGTAGTGACTTATGGGACACACTGTATAAGTAAACAGAATACAGAAGAAACAGTTTCATTCGACAAAAAAAATCATATGTGAACAAAATTAGTAAAGAAAATTGAATTGAATAATGCAAAAAAAAATTAAAAAACAGATCTCATTATAAAACGGAGTAGAGTATAATAATATTTATAAAACAAAAATATAGCATGAATGATAAAGAATAGAGTTTACAAATATTAGAGTAAATGTGAAACACATGGGCCTATCATTAACATCGATTTTTTAAAACGAAAATAATACAGTAAACTCTTATATGTGGAATTCAAAAAGTTCCATAAAATTTTCATTCAACACAATATTGTGACGACATTTCATTAATGAATAATTATGATGATGGTGACTGATAATAAACATTAAGGACACCCTTTGAGACAAATTTCGATATGCTAGATATTCTTTCTTAATTATAATGAAATATGTTATGAAAATAATGAAAAAGAATACAATATGTTTGTATATATTACAATATCAGTATATGAATCAAATCAGTACAATATATAGTAAAGTGTTCAGCATTTCAATAGAGTAGTAAATTTACTAGTAGTATAAGACAGTAGTATATTTGGTAATTTTATTGACGAATATTTCGCGATATTTATAAACCGTTTAAAACAACTGAAAAAGTTCATATCATAAAGATCTTTTATCTGAAATTCATAAACAAATTTGACTATGTCATTTTCTAAGCAAGTGCGTTTTATTTTCAATCAGATTAATATGATAAGCCTTACTTTTCAGAATCATTCTGAATAAACATTAAACAACGTACAATAATCTAGAATAGATCACAACTTTATATATCTGAGATATTAACATATATGAAAATAGCGGTATTTATTACTTATTCTATTCAATTAAAAGAGCAATCAAATATGCTAAAGTGAATCGCAATAAGTCATTTTAAATTATTATAAACGTATTACAACAAAATTTCAACTGAAGAAATTGATTATGCACTGTAATATATTATATATACTACTTATGTAATTTACATACACTTAAATCTATAAATGACATAATGCATGCCCAACATCTTTGATGTTATTCAACAAATACATACTTTTTTTATTATTTCATTCATAATAATATTATTAATGCTGCGGCATAAAATAATAACGATTAAAAAAAATGTCATTCATTCATTCGTTCATTCATAACTTCTCACCGTAAACCGACCAAATAACTCCTAATTGGCATGCAAAACAGTCAGTCAACAGTACATAGCTGGAATATTCGGCAATAAAGGCACCAACCAACAGTAACTAATCAATACTCGCACGCACACACAGATGGAGAGAAAGAATAGTTTCATGCGCGATTCCAGTGGGTGAAGCCCTTAATTAACCCGTTGTCAATAAAAGTGTGCTCTTATCGAATATTTTCATTTCTCCATAAATTTGTCGTACATTTGAGAGAACTTGCAAAATCTCCTCTTTGAATAAGGCTGGAATCGCGCTTGAGTATGTCAACCACATGCACTCGCAAAAACGGCTAAATGACAGACATAATCATGAATTGCATAAGCTGAACACAGAGCAGTGCTCTTCCTGCCTACCTAATCTGTTTCCAATGAGATTGAATGGTCTACAAGGTGTAGATAGTAATAAAAAAATCAAGAATAAGAAAAATTAGTCAGCGTTAAATACGGAATACAATAATTATATAAAATAATAAGAAGTATTGATTAGTTACTAATCAATTTTAAAATATACATAACAAAATATATATGCCTACTATTTAGTGTCAGATAGTAGTATATAAAATAATAACAGGAAACGTAAGTATATATTGCAAATAATAGAAAATTAAAAAAATTGATAAATAATTTTAGAGCTAATATAAAAAAGACCAGACGTACATTCCATTTTCTTGAAGCTACAAACTGTTTCATCCGTTGAATCGAGACCAATCTGGGGACTTTCCTCTCTTTTATCTGCTCTTTGAACCAGTCATGTTTGAGGCATTGGCTCGCATTGGGACGAAGACTATTTAAACAAAAATATAATCTTATTAAAAGAAAAATCATAATTATCTGATATAATTGTACAAACAGCATAATTAGACAGATAGCTAATTTCAATTAAAACACAAAGAAATAGAAAAATTGTAAATAATGAAAACATATATTAAAATTAAACTAAGAACTTATAAATTGCAAGTACATCAACTTTTAAATCGTTGAAAATGCTTCAATTCACCATAAATTTCTTGGTGTATATTGATATTACTGCATTAGTAATAGGAAAGAAACTATCGACATGAGAAATAAGTGATACTATGTATAAGGGAAGGCAGGTTTAAGATAAGACGACATCAACGATCTGAATAAGGATTACTCTTTAATGATTTACTTCAGGTATTTATAGGTTTTTTAATAATTTATTTCTAGAGGTATTCGAAATTTAATAAATAATAATATATACAACTTTTAATATATAATGTATATATACAAAATAATATATATAACAATCAATAATGAATAATTTTTTTCATATGAAATGTATGAACATTTACAATTTACAATTTATTAAACATTTGCAAAAAAAAACACTTTAAACATGTATGGCTTTACAAATAAAATATTTTTGATAAGAAACAATTATCAATTCTTGCTTAATATGTATTTATAATGGAACTTTGTTCATTTTAGATACAAAATACATAGAAAATATTTTTAAAATTTCCCTAAATTTAATTGTTTTTAATTTTTGATTATTTCTCAGTTAAAAATTCACTTTAATTTATTTATATAAGAAAGTAAACTGGTTATCTATATCTTTAGCATATAGTAATATTTTAAATTGATGGTCAGATTGCAGTAGATCTGAAATAGATCTGACATTGATCGCCCTTAAAATGCATATATACATGTATATATAATGCATGTACATAAGAAAATCGACCGACAATGGGATTGATGACATAATTGATGACGGTGGTGCGTTGGGTGGTGATGGAGCTCTATATAACTGACCCGGGCTTCTTGACAAGAATTCGGCGGATGAAATCCTTGGCGAGCTCGGAGGTGGAAGCGAACCCGTGCTCCTCGAAGGTGTACTGACACCGCTCGATGTTCACCAGGATCTCGTTGTCGGTGAGGGCTCGGTCCAGGTCCCCCTCTTGCGGGATCTCAAAAGGGGTGATACCCGCCAGACTATAAAGCGGGAGAAGCAGGAGGATAGGTGGTTGTAAAAGTGCAGTTTTGATGTTGCGCTGCTTCGCTAATTAACATTTTTTTGATAAATTTCAAAGTGGAATAAGCTATGGTTTTTGGCAAATTATATCATATCAGTTAAGTGATCCAATATAAATGTATTATAAGATCATAGAACAAAACTAACGAAGAAAATCTCTATTAATGTTCAAGTTTTTTGCGAAAATCAAAAGGCATAATTTTATTAAACAATGAAGCGGAGTGAATTTTTTTAAATAATGAGAGAAGACAGAGATAGAAATTATTAATACACATGATATTATAATATATGCTAAATATTGATATATATATAGTTTAGAATAATATGCTTCATATGTTAACACATACGGCGACATTTATACAATGTTGTTAGTTCAAAACATAAAGAGTTTATATAATATTAAAGGTCTAATAATGATATCATTGGAAAGATGACATTAGCTTTTAAATTTTAAACTACACACTTTTAAATAATTACAATTTTAGGACTATAGTTTAGTTTGAAATTTTTAAAAGTTAGAAAAATTTCAGGGGACATTTTTCGAATTTTTATGAAGTCTTAATCACCTAAATGGTGGAAGAGGGTACAAGTGGAGAAAGAACAAAATATGGAGAGGATAGTATGGAGAGGATACAAGTGTAGAAGTGGATAAGAAACAAATAGAAAGTCTAACATGAATAAAATTGTGAAAAAACTGGGCAAAGAAGCTAGGCCGAATGTGATACCGACTATTGGTTTGAACTGAATGAAGAGAGTAGACATGCGGAGATTACGAGAGAAAGAGAGATCGAGGGAGAAAGAGACAGATTGATATACAGAATATATACAGAATAACATCACAAATATACGCTGACATCATGGGCAACTTGTTTTGGTAAATCACAATATTATAAATAAAACCATAGTCATCGTCAAGGAAATAAAATCATTATATTAAAATATAGAGATCAAGATCAATATGGAAAGTGAGAGGCATGATACAGATAGTATAAATAAAAGAACATCTAGAAATTAAAAAAATAAAAGAACACTTTCTGAGTTGTCTGATCAACACAACTGAGGGGAAACGTAAACGAATTATTAATTTCTACAATTATTGATATTTTCTATAATAAACTTTTTCGGTGCCGTTATTTGTTACATAATTAGTATTTATACTATTATATTAAAATAAACATTTAATATGTAGATGAGAGACTCCTTAAGCCACAGATTGAAAGTAACATAATAAAGGAAAAAGCACAGGCTGCCTAGAACAGTTTTATTCACGAATGTTCGGACTGTACAAGTCCCCCTGTCAAGTGACAGATGGAGAAGGACAATATTGTTCTAGGCAGCTTGTGCTTTTTCTCCTTTGTTATAAACATTTATGATTTAGGCCAATTAATACAGTTTTTAATCGTGAGTGAAGCTGTCTAAGGTGTTGATTGAAACAAAACAAAACAAAGGAAAGGAAAGAAATAGATAAAGTAAAGAAAGGTTGTAAATACGCATGGGAGCAGGATTAAAATTGAGTTAGTACACCGCTTTAGAAATGGGTCCATATATTGTATATTATACAACCCGGATGTAGTTTTAAAAGAACTCCAATTATTATTAAGTCAGGAAGGTTGTAATAATGGTTACGAACTACATCACTGAAGGCAACTCACAACGGTACTGTTCCAGTCATACTCTTGTTTAATTACAATCTCGACATCAGTTCCACTCAGTCTAAGGCACTTTATATTAATTAGATAGACTACCATATAAAGAAAATTGCTAATCCATTAAGGTAAATCTGTCAATCCAATATATAAACACATGGCAAGTACTTATTTATTTATTTTATCCACATTAAATCTTCATTATTTATTTCGTTGCAGAATAATCAATTATTTTCAAAGTAAACAATATTCAGCTATTGGCGTCTAACACAAGAAATTAAAAAGAATATAGGAAGACTTCTAAAGGGACGTTTCGGTTTTAAAATCACGTTAATATATTAATTGTATTCATTTCTTCCCTAAACACATACTGAATGCTGTTTTTACCATTTTTAAAATGGTCAAATATGTAATAATAACCATCAAAATAAAGATTTATTAGGAAGCTTTTATGGTCAAATTAAAATAATACAGATACAATTGTGATCAGTATTTATCAGAATTACATTGTAATGAAAAAACAAAAGTTTCAAAGAACAAAGTCTTTTGGTCATTTTTTGGAAAAAACCTTTTGTTACTAATCATTCAAAAATAAGTCACAACGTAGATTTTATGGTTATACAAGATGATTGATCGTCACTCAGAAATTGGACAAAACCATTCGTTTTGTATAAAACTAATATTTCTTAAACTGGCAATAAATATTGGATAATGAACTATAGGAAGAAAAAAACCAGCAAACAATATATAAAAAATGTACTTGAGTTGATATTTCCATCTCATGAATAGATCATTATACAGATGGAATTTATAGTATACAGGAATAGGTTTTTTCCTTTTAACAAATTCACATCTATAAGTCAAAAACTTTCGTGATTTTATAAAATGTATCATAATTTTTTTAATACAAATTAATCTTTATTTTAAAAGTCATTGAGTGTATAAAACCACTCACTGACGTTGTTGACGATGTTGCTGTGATGACCCAGACCTTAAATGCATGACCGCTCCTCGAGTGTAAGGAAGAGGAACGGGAACAACCCTATGTGTTAAATCATGAGGTAGTTCCTAGAGGAAGTCAAAGTTGGATGTGGGTGTGTGGGATTTTCATGTCCACCTTCCTGTGACAAAGCATCTAGTATCTTACAAACAAGCTGACATTTGGATTTGCAACCAAACCAATAGATCGCTCCTATACCAGCACAACACATGCACACTCACAGATCATAAGTGATGACGCCTAAACTCCAGATGTCCGTCTGATAGCTCTGCGGGTCGAACTGGAGCACCTCGGGGGCCACGAACAGCGTCGTCCCCACCATCCGCTTGGGCGGCTTCTTCGAGTCGTAGAAGTCAGCCAGTCCGAAGTCGATTATCTTGATGTCGTAGGAGTCGGCCGACTTGCACAGGATGTTCTCCGGTTTCAGATCCCGATGAATGATGTTCTTCGAGTGGATGAAGTCGAGACCGCAGAGGATCTGGCGGACGAAGTTCGCTGCCTGGTCCTCGGTGAGCTGCTCCTCGCTGGCGATGCGATCGAAGAGTTCCCCACCTGAGACACTGACGGAGGGGGGGGGGAGCGGGAGAATGAAGAGAGAAGGTCTTGAGGTGAGGTGGACATAGAATAGGATAGAAGATGAGAGCAGCCTAAAAGAAAAAGGGAAAAAAGTTGAAGATATGGGTGAAATTTACCATAAAGAGAGAAGAGAAACTAATTTTAACAGTTAAAAATATAGCAAGATTAGAGGATTAGTGAAGGCGAAATCATATAAGATTTTGTTATTATAATAATGTTAAACATAAGTCAACATATTGTAACTATGATAGTAAGTTACCATTTTTTAATGTTTTCCCCTTTTCCCATAAATCTATTAAAACAGTAAACTATATACCATATAATAAAAATCTTGTAAAAGCTTTACTAAATAAAATAAAGATAAGTAATTTGAAAGTAATTGCCTAACTTTCGACACTAAAAATATTTCAATTGTTTATTTTAGCATACACAATTGTTATTGGAGAGAACGAGCTTTATTATATAATTAAAACTTAGCCTCAGAATGCACTTAAATTTACTCAGTAAAGCATTAAATATATCCGTGCACTTCGGTATCAATCATAAAACGTGAAGTAAACTGTATTTATAGGAATATATCTGTTGTTCGTGTTTTATTTGATTTGCCGTTAAAACTATAAACAAGAATATTACTCAAAATCTGCTCAATAAAATGTTATGGGTTATACCCCTAGAGTGTCGCTCGGCAAAGAATTAATTTCAGTGCTCACCAAGTGTCACGTGACGCGTCATATTTTGATATATACATTTCGTCGCGCGGCGTCTTAAAAATTGCATAATTCCAGCTTCAGTTTCGTCGCATCGTTTCGCGTCGCGCTTTGTGGACATGGGCCTTTACACTTAATAAATTGCTCACATGGTTGTAAGAACCCGCTAACACCGCGTACAATACGCACACACCTACACACACACACACATACGACTCACAACTCCATGACGATGACCATTCTCCTGCCAAGATCGTATACGCTGTGCAGACTCATGACCTGTGCGTGATGACTCACACGCCGCATGATCTCCACCTCGCGGACCACATCATCCCTATCGGCCCGTCGGTAGCGGATGAACTTGCCGGCAAGCACCATGGAGGGGTTCTGCTTCTCCGAGCATCGGAACACCTTGCCGAATCGACCGCTGAAAAAGGGGGGGATAGGGGGGTAATAATGTGCCTGCGGTTTCTTCAAATCCAATTCCCTGTTAGCTTAATGATCGTTGAAGAAAAAAAAGTGAATTGACCAATAGCATTCAACAAACAATTATGACGGCAACTTTAGCATTGAGCTCGTATCAATTATAATTAAATCAAATTTTCATACCGATGTATTTAGCTTCGCATATAAGAAGAATAATTTATACTATTTGAGTCCTGTGATACAAATAGTATATTCTAAAATTTGATTCTGTTTCCCAAGAGTATCTGATTCATGTTTATATATATATATATACATCGATTTGCAATATGCATATATTAGGATGGCTACTTTTAAGTATTAAACTGAAATCAATGGTCGTTTGTCTATAAAACATAATCCAATTATGTAGAGTAAATAAATACTTATAATCATTTTTATTTTCAATCTTGTAATAAATAATAATTATTAATCATAGCCTACCACAAAAATCTATTTGGTATGCTTATCACGAAATGCTATGCACCAAAACAGCCCAGTGTTTGGAACCGTACAATGCAGAACATAATGTTATAAATTATAAAACGTTATAATGAATATTCAGAGGTAAGATATCTCTTATACAAAGGAGAGTCATGATGATCATATTACCATTATATATCTACCCGAAAAAAGTTTTCGATTATGAGAACATAACAGACAAATAGTTAATGACATTGTCTATTACCAGTTCAGACTCAATACAAGGTCACAATCAATCTGATTCAACAAATTTTGATGAGTAATCCGTTGTTGTCCTTTGCAATATCACAATGCACAATATTTGTTAAACGTCTATAAAGTAATAAATTATAAATGAAGAATTGCTTACTCAAATAAATAGCTACCGTGTTTACCATAAAACAAATACAATTATGTACATTATACAATGCAAAATATTTTCGCGACTATTTTGGAACAATATACATAAGACTGATATTTCTTTATTTGAGTTAGTTATTATTTACAATTTGTAGGTACTTAAAGATCGACGTCTGTATAGGCAGTTATAGAAAGATTTTGTATATTTTATATGCGCATAAAACTTTTTTTTTGTATTATGTACGCTATTTCAAATGAAGGGGAAATAATTTTAATTTTCACAATGTTTTCCAGGGCCAAAATCTCCCTTAAGTATGGCCACATTTAAATGGAACAATGTTGATAAATATAAACCTCTTCAAGTTTTTCGGAGAGGAGCGTTTACACTCTTCGCACCAAACCAACGCTGCGAACTGCTCAGTTTTACGCGATAAAATTCATACAGATATCAATGAGTTTTCTATAAATTTTCAACAAAAATTGAGAAACCAAATGAAACAACGTTAAGTTGTTAAATTGTACACCGTTATACAATATCCATAATTAATAAAATGATGAAATAAGAACAAACTAAATCAGTATAATATACACTCCAGAATAGAGACATCTGTCCAAAACAGAATGTACATATTTTTGATGTACTGTCGTTACAAGTTGTGTTGCATTGTTACATCTAGGTTGCTCAAATGACACTATTTTTGTCACAGAGTATCCTAAATGGAATTCAAGATGGTACACGATGAGCACTGTTACAATATATGAACAGCATAATATATATTAGACATTAACAAATTGGTATACAATGCGGGTATCTTTGCAAACTAAGACTAAAGACAAAGTTATGTGAAACTATATTATAATATTTAACCGAATACAAAAATAACAGTATCAAAAACAACTTTCATGTGCACTTATTTTTTAATATGAAAATGAGCTGCTATATGTACAATAGTAAATAGGTTACATTCTATTCAAATCCTCAACATCACCACAACAAGCACAAAACGTCGCTGCGTATATATTGTAAACTAAAATCACGAAATTTAACCGTATCATCACACCCTTAAATTATAATCTATCGTCAAAACATAAAATACGTTATAAATGGAATTTATAATTGTATCCGAACAATCGATTTTTAAAGGATAAAACATCAACAACTGTTTAGCATGGCTACATGTTTCAAAAAGGTTGGCCACAGTTCGTTCTGGATGGCTCACCACATAACATAAAACAGTATCAATAAATAACAGGATCACCACAAAAAAATAGTTGATCACGCTGCTTGCTATATCAGGGTATCTTGTAATAATATTGGGAACTATTCCAAAAGAGGGATAATATCTCTTGCTGACAGTATGGGCTAAACTGTACATTCCAATTATCTGCGCAGTTGTTGAAAAATGTAGACTGCAACACACTTAACATTAAAAACAAATCATAATTCTTTGATATTTCGACACTGGCTTAACTTGATAATTTAATAATAATAATAGTATTTTATCCGATAAACAAATTATATGCGCATATTATGGTTAACACTTTTTTGTTATTATATGCTTAGCATTGGTATAGGTAGTTCAAAATTTATTATATTTCCAAAACACTGGCATGTTTTTGCATATCGCAGTCCTATAACTACTAATTTGAAGTTTTTAACTATTTAATTTTATAATTTTTTCTGTATTTCTTCTCTATTTAAATTGCACAAAACAGTAATGAAACATTATTATATTACTATTTTATATAAATTTAATACTGTATTATAATGCATTTGATATATTAAAAAACTATCAAAGTCATGGATTTTTAAAATCTGCATAATTATACTTAGGATAGTATATTATAGCACATCTGTAATCTGTGAAAATTGGAATATGTGTAAATAAATGTATTACATATTTAAATTGAATATTTGAATGACATGTATGAAAATAAATCCATTGTCAATAATTAAATTTGAAAAGATTATCACTCAATTTTACTGTTGTTTATTGTTTTTAATTTTACAAATATAATTAAGTAATTTTAGCCAATTATATCTATTACATAAATATTAATAAATATATCATACAATTACTAAACATTATCATCCAGACATACAAATGCAATAGAATGCAAGTACTAACTACATGCATTTAGGTTTTTTTGCATTAAAATTAACTATTTATAGCTTATTTAAATTTATAAAAATTTACGAAACTAAGCTTTAGTTTCGCATAATAAATAAAAAGTATATAAAATGTTGCAGCTTTTATTAAAGTTTATAAATTTATTATTTCAATAAAACAACTATAACTTACTGTACTATTGATATTAATAGTAAAAGAGTAAGGTTATGTTACCCAAAAATTAAAAACATAAGTGGAAAAGTCGGTGTATAAAATCAAAGCAAGGCATTTAATGACTCAATTATTGATGACTCATCTATTTCGCCCCCATTCACAAAACACACAGCCAATCAAGCTGTCTGGTTGGTCAAAAGGGTTTACCTGCCGACTTGTTCGAACCATTCGAAGAGGGGGTTTGGATCGATGTTCATCTGGATCTCGGCGTCGGACTTGGGGAAGGGGACTTGGTAATCTGAAGTGGAACAAAACGAATAGATGAATATTATAGGTAAACATATTAATTACTAAGAATGACGCGCGCGCACAGATCCCAAAATAACGATTCCACAATAGAACATATTCATTTTGAATTAGCTTATTTGTTTAATTTCAGGTAGAAACGTTAGACACATATCTGTATAGAAACCGGGGGACAAGCGGACTTGTTATTGGTTTTGTATATTGGAATTATTTTACTTGAAGTTTCATCCTGTTGTTAATAGTTATCAAATAACATAATACAAAGAACTAATTCAATTACTGGTCGGGTATATTGCGATTTACGCCCAGTAATTAATTTACCGTCGCTATTTTATTATCCCTATCAGAAAATTAAATATTTATTTCAATTTAAAGACTGCAGATTACCCTTTTAATATGGAATTGCAGATCCATACTTAGAAAGCAAATAACGATCTTAAATTTCCGAATAATACTTTGTAGATGTTTCGTGCCTCAAATTAAATACATAAAATCGAAAGTGTTATTGCTCCTACATTTTGAAACTAAACATAGACATTTAGATAAATCACTAACCATTGTATCTACACTTTTATATCTACAAAGTACACCCTATACTCATTGTATTTAAAATCTAAAAACACAGTATATGTATACCAAAACATAGATACCTGTAGGCGACGAAGGGAACCAGTTGAACTTGGAAGTTCTAAATTCCCCCGGGGTGCTCATACACGTGTCAAGATAGAGATTCTCAACATCTTCACCTCCTCCCCGTCTCTCCTTCCCCCCTCCGCCGTTGTGATCCAGGTTCCGCGGTGCATCTATCACTCCCGTCGAGAGAGCCCTACTGTACTGACCTCGTCGTGACTGGATGCTCTGGGGAGCTCGGGGTTCAACTCTCTCCTGGACGTTGACGTTGACATGATTAGTGTCTGTTGTGGTTCAAGGAAAATTCCAGTATGAAAAATGTGAGTGACCGTGACTCTGTAAGAGTCATTGGTGAAGTAGGCGCGCTTCATAAACTACTCACTGCTCCAGAATCAGGGCTTCGACGTTAAATACATAATTTAATTTAATTTATACACAAGACAGAAATGACTAAACCAAGAAAAACCATTATGTAAAAAATAAAATTTTAATAAAAGATTGTATAGATCAAGAACCGAGGAACGTAAATTAAATAATTCAAACAAAAAATAATAACATTTTTTGTTCCGCATGACGATATCTGCCTTTCACGCAAGTCACATGGAACTTACCAGAAGCATCGACCATGTCAGTCTTACAGTCTCCGTTGACAACCTCTGTTGCCAGGGGTGTAGCAGGGCCAGCTTCGTCGTGTATTGTGGGCGGATTCGTGATAACAATCCCGGGCACGGGCTCATTGAGCTCCCAGTTGGGGGAGAGAAGATGGACCAGTGGGTCCGGAAATTCCTCCACTTCCTCCGTGGGGCAGGTGACAAGGTTATCAGTTTTTGTGACGAGTTCCTGCTGTTTTGGCTGGAATGGGTGTAATTGGTCGTCCTCCTGTTGTGGGTCTCTGGTGGTGGTGGTGGTGGATATGACTGGTGTTGCAGTGTCACTGTGGTTGGCTTCTTGATTGGAGATTTTGTTTGTGGAGGTTGTCTGGTCGAGGGAAACTCCATTGATATCATCATTGGTAGTCTACATGTGATTAGATTAAATGAATAGATATAAGGTTCTTTCAGAAGTAATCGTTGAACTTGTTGAATTGAATTATAATCGTTTATTGGAATAATTATCCAAGAAATTGAATTATTTTAAACATAAACTAATAGTAAACCATAAGGTTATATTATATTTAATTAAATACAAATTTTATTGTGAACAAGATAGTTTTCAAAGATAATATATATAGTCAAAAAAATATTTGTTAAACATGTAAAGTATAAAATAGTTTCAAAAAAATAAATTTAACATACTATAAAAAATATTGTATTTTTATTAATATCGTCAGCTATAAAGTGTAAAAACGTATTTGTAGAATTTTTACTCACAACATTTAGGTAAATTTCATCATCGATCAATTGATTATAGTTATATATAGATATCTATATTGGATGAATAAAATTATGTAATCTAAATAACAAATTTTCAAATAGGCCTATGATGATATTTTAATGTCAAAAATATGTCATTAATAATATATTATTATAGCAACAAACATATATTTCACAATATTTATGTATTATTTTTTATACTGCTCTTACTCTCTGCCTGAATTGTTGTATGCTTATATGCTTTTGTGTATTCTTTTTACAATTACTATAGATAGCAACCACAAACTGTAGACAAAACATCTTATATCTCATATATCCACTAACATATAGCAACATTATCGATCGATCATCCATCTGTCAAACTCCGCTAACACATTTCATTTTCCGAACTCACTCTGTCGTCATCAAAGGTATCCGCTGTTTCTGATCTGAAAGGCAGAATTGTGTAAACAGCTTAGAACTGTGAGGAAGATCGGGGAACGAAATGTTGGTTTCAAATAACATGCAGCAAATACTCTCCTATAAATAAATATAAATATATTTTGACAACACATGTCCTGTTTCATTGAGAAGTTTCTAATCAAAATCATATTCAAAAAGTGACTATTTGATAATAAGGAATATACATGATCAATCATTTAAAAAAAGTTGTTCTATTGTAATGTTAATGCATCGAATAACATTGCTTGTTTATCATTTAAAACTAGAGAACACTATGAAGTATATGGTTACGAAATATATGAGGTTAGATTCACTAAAAGTGATTTGAGTTATTTTAGTTTTTAATCTTGAAATAATTCAAACAAATGTAACAATTGTTGTTGAAAACTAGATTTAATATCAACAAAATCATTAACGTTTACATTCTATTAGTAAAGTACTTCCTATATGCAAGGACAAGTTATCTTATCCCCAAAAAAAGTTACATGACTCTTCTGTCATGAACAGATGTAAATATCTAATCGTACAGTTTTCAAGGCGTTTTATCCCTTGTAGACTCTGACGAATATAACCAAATCAGAAAATTGTGATAACTTCTGTACTTTATCATGATTCAGCTATTACATAGTAACATATTAGAAACCGCGAACTTGAATCCAATTAAAAATGAATTTCAAACTCTGAACTGTAGCAAATATCACATGGGGGTAATTGGTGGGAAATGTGTGATTTTTATCTTCTCAAAGCAATCTCTTGACTTTTAGACACGTTCAGAGATACTTTGCCTTTACTGAATATAATATCTACCGGCTGCAACATATCAACCCAAGTGACGAACCATTAAAGGCCCAATAATTACACCCATGTCTGGCAAAATGATCGGAACATGTTGTATGACTCATCAGGACGTCTGGGAGATAAACACTCAGTTACATCATTCAGTGCTAAGCCATTCCATATTTTTTATATACTATCCATTTTTGGCTGTGTGGGGTTGAAAGAGGTTAAAATAGTAATGTTGTGAAATGGTTTAGGGACGTTTTAGAGAAGTAAAAATTATTTTCATTATGGAATAATGTTGTTATAGAAAGCCTACTAACAATACACATTTTTTACTATTTTAAACATTAAATAATAAAAACAATCATTTTCACACAAATAAAACCTTGCACATCTATTAAGGTTGGTAATCCTCTAAAATGGGAGATAGAGGTATATATTGCTATTATTGAATATGACATACGAAGCATATATTTGATTACGAATGAAAATACATGGGGATTTCAGAATTCCTTATCATATATAGAAATCACGAAATAACCAAAAATATTTTTAAAAATTTTTTGGAGAAAATGTTTGTATATCGTCTTACTTCTATCGCATTACAAAAACTAATTATGAATAATAGTAACAAAAAAATAACAATATAACAATGCGAACAAGAAATAATTGTTAAACGTTAAATATATTAATGTTTACTAATATATCTTTTTTAATTTAGTATATAACTCCTAAATATTAATGTGATAAATGATTGTATTATATAAATAATATCGATATAGCATAAATAACGTAATAGTTAAATTTATTTCGTGACTAAATAAATAATAAACACTTACTTTAAAATAAATACTAATTATATGTATGATAAGCTGTTTACTAAAACATTCTTATCTGTTTTCATTATAAAATGAATGAATTTGTTAACTTAATTTTAATTTTCATAAATTTTGTTTGGTATATTTGGTATATAATTTATAGCTTATATATAATTAAATACATGCATATTATTTATATGTTTTAATTCAATCAACAGTTTAATTATTTAATTATTATTGCAAATAACCGTTCACATTTTTAATGAATGATTATTTATTTAAAATTGAGACTATCGATCGAATTGAAGTCTATATTTAAGTATATACATAATAATTATAAATTAACCCATTAAATATGTTTATTAATCAACATACTCAGCCTCGTCCAGCGGAATGACAACGGAGGGACAACGGATACAAATGCTGAGGTGGTGCTGACGCGGACAAGGTCCCCGAATCACCAGACTCCTCAACTCCTCCTTCACATCCGCCTCCTTCCGTATCCAGTACTGAAATGGATTCACAGCGCTAGGCAAATCTGTTTTGGCTGGAGGAGTAGCGTCTGCATTATCACGCTCCAATTCCGCAGTTGGCATATTGTTGGCCGTCGATGACAGTGACGTCATATAATCGATAACAGAATCCGCAGATGAATTCCGCGACGAGGATGACGAATTTGACGAGCGGAAAAAGAAGTCACGAAATTTACAGGAAAGTTCAGTGTTCTCGATCACAGAAGAAACTTCCTGCTGGTCAACAGCCGTTGTCGCTACAGATCGAAGACCAGACTGCCACACGTTGTTAGCTTTTGTGTCGTTACTATGGTTATCCTCGTTGTCGTTCTCGATCTCCGGTATTGGAGCCGGCTTTGCTGTGGCTCGGAGAAGCGCCTGGAACTGGTTGTGTCGAGGGGTTGTCTCCTCCTCCTCAAGCACAGTGAGTTGAACGGAACAGACGGTCTGACCGTTGGAGTTGTGGGCGATACAGGTGATGTTGCCGGAGTCGTGTGTAGAGGCCTTGAGGATGCGGAGTTTGCATTGGTTTACCAGCGGTAGTGGCTGCAGAGGTGTTCCGCAGTGAGGGAACAGAAAAATGCAGTGGTGGTCAGTCAGTTATTATACAAGTTCGACAATTATTATACAGAGAACTGATTGACTGAACAATTATATATATATATATCTAACCAGTGTTTGCTGTGATTATGGTTGTGTTGGCAGCTGTATCAAATATAGTGCACATACAGGGTTTGGACTATTTTCTCTAAATTACAATGAATTGTGTTATACTACACCTTAGTCCGTCACAAAACTATAACTAGCAAACAGTAATATTAGATCTGCAAAGCATGAATCAATATTGATACTTATAGATACAACCGGTCGCATTTTAATGTTGTATAACAATACTAAATCACCTGTGCTTAATCGAAATAAAGTCAATGTTCTGTATTTTATCAGTTAGACTAAGAGTTTATCACTTAGCCCAGGAAAAGATATATTTTAACATTTAAAAGACGTGACGTATTTCGGTTTATGTACTGCCGTAGTAGCAGTTTGTCTCTTAAATTATATTTCTATGTGTCACGCATCTCACTTGCTTTATTTTTTTGTTGTTGTCTATATTTATTTATTTCGTATCTTCATTTTATGCTTTTTTGTTTATGTTATTTATCACTTGTCATCTCTATAGCGGTTAAGAGCTATTAAGATTGAAACAGATGCGATATCTATAATATCTACTATCTAAACTATAAAAAATCAATATAAAAATCTATTTTTATTTTGAAAAATCTTCTTTTCTCGTTATTCTTTTTCATTTTTCTTAACTTATAATTTAATTATCTAAATAATATAATCCTTAATTTTATAAATATATTTTTTAATTTTCCAAATAAAATGTTATATTTTCTAATTATTTTCTTTAATTTTCGATTTTCTAAATTTAATATTTAATTTTTGTAAATTAAATTTTTAATTTTTGTAAATAAAATTTTTATTTTTTGTAAATTAAATTTTTATTTTTTGTAAATGAAATTTTTAATTTTTGTAAATTTAATTTTTAATTTTTTTTTGTGAATTTAATTTTTGATGTTCTAAATTGAATTTTTTTAAATTAAATTCGGAATTTTCTAAATATAATTTTCTAAATATAATTTTGTAATTTTCTAAATATAATTTATAATTTTCTGAATTTATTTTTTTAATTTAATTTTTTATTATCTGTTTTTAATTTTAGTTCTAAATTTAATAATTTTTTCTAAATTTGCAATATTTTTCTAAAATTATTTTTTAAATTTAATTTAAACTTTTAAAATGTAATTAAAAATGTTAATGTTATAAATGTTTTACAAATATTTATTCATAATTTGTCTAAATTTGCAGTCGTCAATATGTTTTTCGTCTTTCAATTTTTTAATCATTTAATTCAATTAATTGAATTTAATTCAAATAAACCTTAATTAATTTTTTTTTAAATATCCATTTCCAATTAAAATATGAGTAGAAATATTACTAACAAAACGCCTTTTCTTACAATTAATCTGTTTTTCTTTAGTCTCCTCTTTCTGGTAAAGGTCAAGGATTGTGTATGTTGGGAGACAGTGATTAGGATATAGTGAAGTAATGCTGTTATAAATTAAGAAATTAATGATGGACAGGAACGGAAACATAAAAAATACATAAAATATTCAGTTCAGATTATGCATTTACCATACATTCAGGCTAAAATTTTATTTCAGAATAAAATTAAATATTTGCCGACTAAGAATACAATTCAGATATTGATTAAAGTTAATGTAATTACTAAATATTATTAAATATTACAATATATTAAATATTAAAAAGTTTAAATATATATTTTTTAAATACTAAATATTACAGAACCTCATTCCCACATTATGAATTAATTAATAAATGTCAGTAAATTATATTTTGGAACACCACAATAATTGTAACAAATGAATCTGCAGATTACCCCTTAATTCAGAAAAACATGTTCCCAAAAAGGTTTGATGAGTTATGAAGCGAATATAAGACTTTCGGTGATAGCTTATTCAATTTTAAATAATATCAAATTCGAAAATTAATCCATTGTAAAAATACATATCAAAATATGTTGCAAATAAAAATAATATCAAAATATTTAAATTGTACAAATTTATTGTAAAATATCACTAAATCGGCGAGTTAGCCCATGTATGGGAAATAACATAGAAAAGTATTTTTGTAATGTATCATATATAAACTGTAAGTTTACGGCATAATCCTTTCTTTAATTAGAAATATTTTTATTAATAATTAATATTTAGAGGTAGAATATTAAAATGTTGGTAAGATTGCAATATACATTAAAAAAATATTGAAATGTTAAAACAACAACGATATACGTACATATTATTCTAAGGTACTGGGCATAATTTTACTTTATACTGAATAAAAATATAATTCGACAAGGTACATACATTTCTCATGGCCAATATTTTATCAAGTAATGTTGGATATAATATATCTATTTTTCCATAAAATATTAATAACACAATTAATTTCATAGAAATACTCCGGTTTTTAATTTTTTTAAATATTTAAATCTGGAAAGTGACTAGATAACCGGAGAAAATTCAAATAGATTTTTTTCTCCCTAAAAGTGCGTGGAGCGTGTATTATTTCGGTTTTTAAAAATAAGAATAATTTAAAAATACAATATATAGTTTGACAAGAATAACTGTTTGGAATCAGTCTCAATTAAAAGGAATTGGACAAAGATTGCTTTCATCAGCCGGGCATCACATGTTCGCATGTACGTATTAACATGTATGCTATACATTTAGGAGAAAACTGTAATTTAAATTTTCTAAAATATTTAATAAAAATTTCGGAAGGAAACATTTTACCAAACAACAAAATCCCTTCACTTCCCTACAAGTTGATTTAAACAATAATAATTGACGAACTATTCAACTACACTTATTCAATTGAAGTGAATAAACTTTATATGAAATATACTAAAATAAGGAAAAGATTGAATAGATATGGACACAAATAATTATACTATTCAACAAAGAGTGAACAATTACACAAGTGTGAAATTCATGTGATAACGTACATTTATTTCCAGAAAATTATAAATATATATAATATATATATATATATACTTTAAATATACTGTTACCTCCAAATTTGGTTACAATACTGAAACACATTCACAAATATAGTACTGTTGTTTATGTTTTGCAGTGACTCTCATTCCGCCCTCAGTTGTAATAGATGCAACATACGCTTTTCTTCCTCTTCTAGTGTTCGGCTTATTGTTTCCCCATAATGGTGAACTCGACGACATGATATTTTCAGTTGCGTGCCAAAGCCACTTGTTCGCGTCATAATTATAATAGGCGCCCACATATGCAGCCTCAGAACGCTTTACATGTTGGGCAGTTAGTCCCTTCTGAATGTGTTTCAATTCGAGTAGTGATGAAATCTCAATTAGCTTGGTTGTATCGTTGGAACAAATTTCACTTGCCTGAACCCAACTTTCGGCTTTTCCCAGTCTGTAGTGTGAAACAGCTTCGAAAGCTGATATATGGTTATAGTAGTCTTCAGAGCATTGGAATTGATCTCGATGATTCTTATTTATGTAGATTGGATCAGTGTCATACAAATAAGGTTCACTTACAAAATCTCGGAAAGGTCTGTGCAATAAATAACACAACTTAGGTTGAAGCCATTCAAAAGCGATACATTCATTATCCAGACTGCACAAATTTGCACAATTTAAACGGGAACGTGAAATTTCGTTAACGTGTTTAACTTTGTTGATGACCGATTTTAAAACAAACAACTTTTTATATAGATGTGCAGGAAAGCGCTCGTATGTTATAGTGAAACGAATAAATGTGAAACAAAGTCCAAGTAAAAAGTTAAACAGCAATGACATAGTTCATAGTTGTGTTTGACGAGACTGCAGGTGCACCTATCAACTTTTAGATCCTTAAATAAGTTAATAACGATGTGAACGATAATTTCATATCCAGATGTGCAAAGAAGAAAAAAGGATCTATAGTAGTAAAGTAAATATTTAATGGAATTATTTCCTGTTTGAGCTTCAAGTTAATTATATATAAATTTAAAAAATTAAAATCTGGCTTTGCTTACGGATATATTTTCTGTGAAAGCAAATATATAAAGACATAACTTAATCATTGTAGACAAAAAAGGGATTGAACAAATTGCATAAAACTGTATGATGTCAGTACTGAACTTATGGATTAATATATACATCAGAATGCTCAGATGCCAATATTACTGCACTGAACGGGTATGGTATACAACATAATACTGTGTGAAATAATTTATCAATAACATGTTATGTATTGTATATGTTTATCATAAAAAAATAATCCATAAAATTAATTAATTAAGGTGCGTTTTTTGTAGAAACAATTTTCTTAAAAAAACCGCGAATGTAAATTAGAAAAATAACGGTTAAAAGGTGCGATATACATTTTAGCATAAATGTTGCGGTATTTAATAATTAATTTTAAAATATATCAATTAGCAATAGGCCTAGTTTTAAACAAACATATTCTCCCAAAGTATATTTATGAAATACTCTCGATAGAATTAAGTTAACAAGTTTATTAATTTTAGCATATCTCGTCAAAGTTAGATAAGAATCGTAATAGTTCCATAAATATTTAAATAATTTGATTAATGACCCAGTTAAAAATATATATTTTGATAACATTAATAAATGGGAACACTAATAAATTTACAAAATTGGGATTGGAACATAATTTTACCATTTGTGGGGTCAAAAATATTTATGTTCCAGGGGTTAGTGTTGGTGACCGCTAAATGCATATTTTAAATTTAACATAATATGTTGGTCGCTGATATTTAAATATATTTGAGATATTTTTTAAATTAAGTAAATGAAGTATACTGGTTTATAATTTCAAAAAGCTAATTAACAAATATAAATGTCTTAATAACTCATTTTACTGAGATTGTATTAACATAACAATAATATAGGTGATAAAGATAAGACGTTAATAATTATCTGATATTATAATATATATATCCTAATAATTATTTGGTATATTTTACATTCTTATATATATTGGGATTTATTACAATATTAATAATAACTAAATTGTGACCATAGATAAATTGGCGAAAGGCTGGAACCACCAATATTCGGGATCCTAACACATATAACTAATTTTTGTAATGAATAGTATATCATACATATTAAAAACACACCTACAATTTGTATTTTAAATTAAATGATTATTATTCATTTAGATAAAAAAATATTCTACTATAAGGTGTTTTGTGAAATATAATTATTTTATAGATTATACTAATTTAGCAGAAACTTATATAATATATATTATATATTATATTTATAATATATATATATTTAATTATATATTTATATATATATTATATAATAATATATTATAAAATACATACAAAAAAATTTGTATATAATAATTCTTGCAAATAATTATCCAATATTACGACAATAGTGTTTAAAATTATTATTTAATTTTTAATCGCCGAAAATTTGCTTATTCCTAAATAATTTGTTGAATTGTTTTTGAAATGTCAAAACAAGTTTTGCGATATAAAAAATCGCACCTGCATTACATAAATTCCATAATATAATTTATATTATTAAAATCTGTAAACACAAAAAATAGTACTTTTTATTTTTATATATATTTTGTAAGAAATTAACAGCCAGTAAAAACAAATAAAAAAGAATATTGTTTGTATGAATTTGTTAATATGTTTATTTATTACGAAATATATTATTTATCTTAAATGTTTGAAATTCCACAACTTAAGAGAATTTTTGTCCCATAAACAGGAAAATGATCAACATTAAAACAAAATGAGAAAAGACATAACGTGATGTATTGTAAGCATTCAATAATGAGCGAAGCATAATTAAACAGATCTGTTTTGTTGGCCATTCTTTTCAAAGTTATTTTGATGCATATTATGGTCTGAAGATCATTCAAAATAAATATTTAGACCCGAAATTGAAACATAATTTTAAAACTGACCAACTTGAAGTTTTTTGAACATTTTTAGTTGATTCCAATAATAATATAAGTTTCATGGAACAGATTGATAGAAGTCATATATAACAGTGAGACCACATCAAGATTGTCGTAAATAAATTGTCAGAAATACATAACATAAAATAATGGTAACATATTCTATTGCTGAGTTGAAATCTATAGTTGAGTTGAAAATATTTGATTATTTATTCCAAAACCCAGACAAAAGTTACATACACTTCGAGTAAAATATAATACTAAAATGATTTATAACTACTATTTTTTTTTAATAAGAATACACAAATGAACTGCAAGTACATATTATTTAACATGACTTAAAATATACCGATTTAACATAAGCATAACCCTTGAACTATAGTACATACTAGTTAAAATATTTTAATCATCTAAAATACATAATTTATTAATTTAAAAATCATCCTCTATATTTGCGTTACTGGTCCAATTAAATTGCTAATTTATTATCTTTTAACAATTATCTCAAAAACAGAACTCAGTAATTAGTTTATTTTAGAAAACATTCGATTTTGATCACATTTTTGGTGTCATAATGTTAAAAAAATAGCTAATTTTTATTTAAAAAAGAGAAACTCGGATAAATAAGCAACATAATCTTTGGGAAAGGTTAAACCACAATGAAATCTTCGAACCTATAATATAGTTCTCAGAAATCGTAAGATGTGAATCAATGTGAACCACAATAACACATCCAGGCGAATAAAACTTTTTTCTGAAGTAAACCTTTAAATTACTATTTTATCAGAAGCATTGAGCTATAGCGGAATACTCAAATAAAGCCAAAACTAGTTAACCTGTTTATTAAAGCTGCAGTGTTGTGTACCGCATGATATCAGCTCACTGTTTTCACAAATCAATACTGCAAATCTGATAGAATTTCGGGACAAGATTAAATCAGTTCAATTTAACCTGTGTATACTGAAGAGCTGCCTATTCCATTTTCGCAATACATTTGTAATCATCACATCACACATTTCTCAAAAGAAAGCAAGTTTCTTTCGCTGGCGCGCTTATCCCCGGGAAAATGTATCATGTGTAAAACACATTATATTACGAATAAAACAGTCTTGAATAATGAAAAGATACGTTCTTGGATATGATATACAATTATAAAATTAAACTATCAAAACATGTATAAAACAACACTAATAAATCACAACATTAATATATGTTTACGTATTGTAATCGCTGCAGATAAACATAAAGTTATCAAACTTTATGATAGGGTACATTATAAATGTGTTAAACTATTTAACTACATGTATTCTATTGAAAATAATAAATTTAATATAAATATATATAAAACGAAAGGAAAGGAAGATTGAATAGATTTGAACACGAAGAATTATATAATTCAGCAGCGAGTCGACAAGGACGTAAGTTTGAAATTAATGTGATAACGTACATTTATTTCCAGAACATATAGAATAATTTATTCACTACAAAGTACACGATTAGAAGAGTACTTCTGTGTTCTACAATATTTTCTTCACTCAGAAAGTACCGTCAACTTCAAATTTGGTTACAATGCTGAAATGCATTCACAAATATAGTTCTGTAGTTTGAAATTTTTACTGACTCTCATTCCGCCCTCAGTTGTAATAGATGCAACAAATCCAACAGAAAATGATCCTCGCGTGTTAGTGTTCGGCTTATTGTTTCCCCAGATTGG
>JAUZND010075324.1:0-16611 GCA_034780555.1 Coelogynopora nodosa
GTGTCTCCTAGTCACAACTTCATGTACACAAGTTTTTTGACGATATTTACTCTGCTTTATAATTCTTATGTTTCAAAATAATGTAGAGGGTCCTCTAAAAATTTCAGGGGGGTACGTACCCCCTGTATTCCCCTCTGAGTGCGCCACTGGATATATATATATATATATTCATAAGTAAAATACAAATATACATACTATATTAACCATGAATTTTTAATTCTGTAATGAAAACATTTCTTCTATTGGTTACTATTTAGGCAAAATTTAATTTAATTTGAATAATTATTATTTAATAAAGAAATTATTCCACGACCTTTGCAAAGTGAAAAGTTAGAATGAAAAATGTATTTTGTGAAATTTAATTCGTCTTGACTTAATGATAAAGTCAAATACGCAAAACTAAAAATTAAACGGCGAATTATTCTTTCGTAAAGAAGGTTTGTTGCTCACTCTATTTCAAGTTTATAGTATAAAATACTTAACTTTCTTGATTTTTGGAAATATTTACATACGTCATAAACGTCATATACGTTATATACACATACGTCAAGATCGAACATCTTTTTTAACCAAAATTCAAAATACTATTAATCAAAATAATCACCGACTAAAAATAATCACCGACCATAAAAAAAACTACATTTTTAGTAAAGTATGTTAACAACTGTGGCTTACTGGGTCGGCAGAAAGTTGTGGTACAGAAGGCTCTTCCATCGAGGGACATCTCCAGGTATACCTCCTTCAAGTTTGAATCTGCCGTTTTTAAAATAATGTGTTGATTCTTGTTGGATTCGATAATATGTTGCAAACTTCGCTTGCTCCGGTTCCGTGGATTTACGACTTCAACCACAGATACCGACACCATGGGTTCTACTAGAAATTGGGGTCCGGAGGGAGTGAGGGAGAAAAGGGGGTGGGTGAATGGTTTTAAAAATTAAATACCTTAATCATATCTAATTATTATCTTTTGGTGGGTTATGTATGATGTAAAAATATAGCAATTTAATATATATCCTTTCAAATTATGTAAGGTACATACAATTCGAGACATGCATTTGTTGCACAAACAATTATAGCTTAAATTTATTACTTTAGATTGACTTGTACTATTATTTTAGATGTACTTCTATTTAGTTATTATACTATAATATTGTTATTATACATTTATTGTTTTTATTGTATTATTGTATTATTGTATTATTATTATATTTATTGTTTTTATTATATTATGATTATATTTATTTAATTAATTAATTAATTATTATATTTAACACTATATTTATATATACTACTCTTTTAGATGTAGTTTTATTATACATGACATGAACCTAATCAAAAATGTAAATTATATTAATGAAAACGATAATAACTTAATTCTAAAAAAATAGTTTTCTTATAAATAAACAAATGGATAGATTGTCTTATCCATTTTCTCAAGTTGATGCCTTAATTTTTTGTGTTTCAAATTACAATTTAATAAATCCACCACCAAGATAATATAATGATAAAATGCCACAAGCTTTTGAAGTCATACCAGTAAACGCTTCAGCAAGATTTTAGTGGAAACTTAGTCAAACATGAGAGTGGAGTTTTACAAAAAGCCGTAGCTCGTGACGGTGTGGGAGTCACAGTAAATTTAGGATTATTTAAACGATTAATTATAAACAAAAGTAAATAATTTAATCATTTTACACGTGCCGACAGCAATGAAAACTAATGACGCGTCCGACGTTTAATTGTTAAAAGTTCCACAGTTTTAACTTTTTTCAGATATGAAAAATTAAGAAAATATAAAATTAATTAGACTTTGGGAATTCAGCTATTTGAAACTAAAAATAAGTTATGTAAAAATATATATACCCCATAAATTTTATTAAATTTTAGAATAAAAATATCAAGAATGATCAAAATAGTTTCCGAAATAGCGGCTTTCCCCTAAATAACGGAAGATTCAGAGGTGTATGGAGAACATTGTATGTTGTACACGTATAAGAATTAGAGTTCCGAAAGTTGATAATTTTTAAAATAATAAATCCTTTTTTTTATTCTTCAATAAGTATATATTTATATTAATTTACGAAATATTCTTTAAATATCATTCAATTTGACAGGTTATGAGGCTAAACAACAGTTTATTGGACTATTTTGAAAATTATTGTTTTAATTAATTAAATAATTCTTCAAAATAGTAATTGTTTGCTCATTGATATAGTTTTTTAAATGTTAATGCTGTAATAAATTTAGGAATTAGTGATATTAGATTACCATGTGTTTAATTCAACCAATTGAATTACATTATTTCATATTTTTACAAATACAGGACTATATGCCGCTTTATCATAATGTTGATTTTGTTATAAAGTAAGGAAGAAATAAAGATTTTTCTTGTGAATAATATATTTTATTACGCAGAAGCTTTCGATTATCTTTATCATCTTTATTGAACATCATAATGTTGGTTAAAAAATATGTTTATTAAAAAAATTGTGAAAAACTATTGAAATATTGTAATTAACAACTCCAGACAATTTTCACTAATTTCACTGAAACAATACAAACATAAAATATTTAGTAATATTTTACATGCGGTTATAAAAAATTTGTCAAAATTGTAATATTTTTATCATGAAAATTTACTGCTTATCATCTGAAATATATAATATATTTAAATGTTTAAGATAAAAATGTATACAATTAACTCCTAACTCTAAAACTTAGAATTTCATAAAATGTAAGACTAAGGCCGATACTTATGCAAAACTGACACTCGATGAACAAAACAACGTATTTCTCGGTAGTTACAAATAAAGTGCATCGATCAAATAACTTGCGTCATATTGTGGATCGCACACAGTGCATACAGCCACATATCTATTGTGACATACCAGATATCAAATTACAATACATTAGTTACAATTGGCGACCATAACATTTAGAAATGTAATAAATGTAACATAAAAGTGACATATTGTTACATTTTTTTATTTTATAGAACAGGTTAGAATAATATATCTAGTATTATCAATTTTACTAAGGCATATTGTTTAATATAATCATTTGGTATAAAGTTCAAAGAATTAAAATCAAATATTAATATTTTTATAAAATCATTCTTTTATTTAATCTGTATTTTATAATTGTTATTATTTATGTTATATATTTTAATAATAGTATTAACAATGATAATAATAATTTTTGTATATTTAAGAACATTAATACAAAAGGTATAATTAACATATTACTAAGAAAATCTGAACAAACGTGATGTGAGGAGGGAGGAAAGATTAGAAACAAAGTATACAAATAAAGTACAAGAAATGCACAAGAAACAGTAGGCCTCAAAACATTCTACAGTTATGAAAAATAACTTCAAAAAAACTATTAAAAAAATTACAAGAAAACAAATTACTTTTTGTGTTTGGTTAGTTTAATTTCATTATGATAGGTAAATATTTGTGAATATTCAAATATAAACAATATTTTCTAATAAAATAGATTTAATTAATTAGAATTAAAATATCAAATATATAAGATTAATCATTGTCGTTTTTGTCAAAACTTTCTGAACGTGTTTATAATGTTTGAAAACAGTCATCTTTAAACAAATATGTGCAAAAAGAATTAAAGTTTTTATGATTAAACATACGTAGGTAAAAATACCCACTTCGGAAATATATAAAAACGACCGTATAACTTTTAAAATATGCGCTAGTTGGATTAATATTTGACAATTGGATTATACAATTAAATAAAAATAAATGTGGAAAGTATTATGTCAGTAAAGTGAGATAATATATAATATTCAAAACGCTGAGACAGTCTCATAATAATCATATATATATATATATACATTCATTAATCGTGAATTCAATAACCCCAAAATAAAATATAATAGTTTTTTAAAAGCAAATCAAATCATTTTGCACACATTAAACAATGTATATGAAAGATCTTAAGAAGGAGGTCGTTATAGGTATAAATAATCACTTTTAATAATTAAGATCCTATTTTTTACATGGAAGGGATCATGTCTGATACAAATAATTGAAGAGCCTCTCTCCAATTTAATGGACGAACTAACACACAATTAAATGGACGGGTCCTTCTAAAGTGTAATGGACAGATCCTTCTCGAATGTAATACAAGATATCTTCAACTTTTTAATTAAAGGGCCCCACTCCAGTTAAGCAGATGGGCCCCTCTAAAATTCAATGAGAAGGCCAAGAATTGAAAACGATAATAAAACTTGTTATAATTTTTTACTCCATGATTATTCCTTCTTAATGAAAGGTGAAGGCTCGGGTTTTTTGTATTAATTGTAATAAAACTTTTTTTTTCTTTTGCATTTTCCTCACAAGTGAACATTACTATAGTCTTTATTTATCATAGTAAAATTTATGTACGTGGACAACTCTGCTAAACACTTGTTTGATTTACAATATAATTAGTAATTTTTATCCGGATTATAACAGGGTATAGTGAAATTTTGACTATTCATTATTTTAACTTTCAGTCAAATTCAGTTTAATGTCTCACTATGATAATGTTTAAGTTTAAAAAATTAGAATACATACAATTTGTTATATATACATAAGCTTTTTTAAATTCACACTAGTAAAGGCTAAACTGTCAATTTACATTTTGATACAAAACACGTATTTTATAAATGACTACAAATGAGCTGATTTACACTGTCAGGAATGATGCCTATGTTTGTATTATAAATTTTTAATTGTGAGACTAATTAAAATTTTTGGCAAAAGTTACTTACAAACTTTAATCGCAGATAAGATGAATGGTACAATGATTACAATGAACTGTACAGTTTAATAGTAGATTAGTAGAAATTAAATTTCAAAAGATTTGGCTTAACACATTACTAAAAATAATGTAACTTATTAAATAATATGCATGTTATGAACAAAAAATTCAGATCAGGGTACATAGAAAATACAGCAAATGACGTACTCGTAAAATAAACTAATTTAATACAGTTTTACGCTTTTTATATAAAAGCTTAGCTTCCTATTAATATTAGAATTCCAATTCCAATTCCACAACATTTCATAATATTTCGTACATATTTTTGTTTTAACGATATATATAAAATTTAACCATTAATATAGTTGTGTATAAACAAATAATATTTATAATAAAATATAAATATAAATATAAATATATACATATTTATATAAATCAATTCGAATTATCTATGGTATATATTTTTATGATATATATTAAATATAATAATATTTTTAATTAAATTAGATTATCAAATTTTGAAAGCGCCATTATTAAAACTTTCTTTAATTTTAAACATTATTAACATTCTTAATTGTTAACATTCTATTTTACTACATTCACTTAGTGAGGTAGAATATAAAGCAAGAAAATGTATACTTTTGGAACTATTTTGGAACATGTTTAGATTGTATTAGTGCATTAAAAACAAAACAAAAAACAACAAAAAACTAGCTCAAAAACTCTTAATACAAATCTATTTTCATTCACGAATTTAAAGCATTTTAATCCAGTAAAGTTATTATTATAATTTGACAAATAAGTATATCAATGTCAACGGAAATGTATTTGATTTTTAGGTTATGAATATAAAATAATTAAAACCAGCTCGAATACATAGCCTGCAGATAACTGTCAAACCATGTCTACATTAATTATAATGAAATCTAAAATGTAATGCGACATTTAAGTAAGCCAATGTTTTAGGTCAAAGTTCAAATCAGGGTTCGAGTGTAAGATTAAACGTTTTCAGGTAGTTGAAAGTTCTACATGTGATTAATTGGTCTACTCTTAGGATTGGCACAATGATTTATACCATAAAAAACATGGCATCACTAAATACTCATCAAATGTGTAGAGACTGCGTGTTCAAGTAAATATAATTAAACATGACATCTAATTATCATACAATATAAAAAAACATCAACAATAGCATCAACAACGCATTTAATTATTTATATAGGGCTGTTTTAGACTAATTACAATATCATGGAATCGTTGCATTTCAAAAAATATAATCTCTAAAAAATCAATAAATTTAGTGAAGATTTTTATAAACATATTTTAACTAACCATAGATAAAATCTATATTTAATAAATTTAAATCTACATCTTCTTACAGTAGTGCGCGTTTCTTTCCAATTATTTTTCAATTGCATGCAATTATTACAATTTAAATTTACTAGATTTCCATAATTGTTATTATATAATCATGATGAATTGTATGCAGATATAATTACTCAGAAAAAATATATAAATCAAATATCTTTAAATATAACAATAAACACTACGTACATTATCGCATTGTCAACATCCCCAACCACCAGTGTCCACAAGTATAATTGAAGTCAACAGTATTAAGGGCTATGCCCACTAAGCGCGACGCGACGCGATGTGACAGAGCGACATATACCTCGCATGACGTGACCTGTCGTATTTTGGTGTTTCTGGATAATTTATAGATTATTTGCTTCGTCACGCGGCGTCGCAGAAAGAGTTCAATAATTTTAACTTCCGTTTCGTCGCGATCAGTATAAATAGGCTCATTGTAAAGTATGTATTCAACTTTTTGAGGAAGTTGTTTCGCGCCTCGCTTGGTGGACATAATACGCCTTTTTACAATTAACATGCGGTATCCCCTATATAACACACATAATTAACAAAAAAAGAAAATACGATTGAACTCGAAATATATAGATATCTATTACTATAAATATATCCTGACATAATGTGCACTTCAGGGTGGTACGAAATTCCTTGATAAATATACTAATATACATCGTGTTAAGTATCATAAATTGGGCTGTATCAAGAGCGAGTAACCTTACACGTGTTCCAATACATTTGATTGAAATCGGTGTGTCGGTTTTCCAATTGATAATAAAACTGAGTGGCACAATTTCTTTTGCAATAAAAGATCAATGAGCAAATACAGTGGTCTGCAAGAAAGCGGCCAAAGAGAAATAAACTTGTGTCTGACATTTTGTCTTATAAAATTTCATTGAATAATAGTGTATAATTAGATACACATAAATAGATAACGTGTCCGTTCAATTTTTTAGATATAATTGGATACATGTTATTTCATCGTGGCTGTGATATACTATTTGATATAATTGTATTATAAATTTTAATATAATTATAAATAAAAAAATGCAAAGTACACACTAAGATTGATGATTGGGGCAACAACCTATAGTGTGGAAAATATTTCCATTAAATAGTCTACATATGACTATAAACATAAAATTACGCATATTCTTGCTATAATCAAATTGAGATAGCACCTTGATTTGCACTGATTTGCATTGATTTGCACCTTACTTTATCAAAAGACGTAATTTATTTATCGCAGTATTAATTAAACAAATTTGTACTTTTTAAAAATGCGCCTTTTTGTGTAGAGAAACACTAACTATCAATATGTATAGACTGCTACATATTTCATTAAAATATATATCACTCTGCATAAAAGCAAAGAAAATTATTAGTAAGATACGAACAATACTACAATACTTATGCTACATTAAAAAATAAGAACGAGTAAGGCTCACAAAACATTCCAAAAGAAGTAAAGATATTTTGTATGAATATATTCTTATTTACAAAAGCCATAAAAAATGCTATCGTAACGTGTCACGATTTTTTAAAAATATTTTTATTAAAAATAATGAATACCTACACTATATATAAGTGGATTTCGTTTAAAGTTAAATTAAATTAAGAAAACACACTGTTTTTTATAAATATTCAACATTTCAAGTATCTTTCACTCCCCTTTTTACACATTTTAGAATAACATTGAATTTTCATTTCTGACGAAAATCAGAATACGCAAAATTATTGTTATCAAAATTTAATAACTTAATTTTGTATTATATTACTAAATTTACCTAAATATCTAACATGCATCTGTTTTTTCAAAACTGAGCAAGACGTGTTGATCATTTTGATTTACCACCAATCAAATTCAGAGGGCGGTGCATCAAATTAATGAAATTGACATATGCTTAAATATTTACAGGTCGTTTTTAGACATACATGAACACATTTATTCCTAACTCTAATTTATAAATCATCAAATAATTATATGGGCCATTGTGTACAATTCTAATTTTCTTTATATATCTTACTTATTTAGTAAATATATGTACATAAACAATTTTACATCTGTATATATACTATAAAGCTTATTGTAATGATCAAAAACTATCAACTTAACTGGAAATATAATGAGATGTGTTTTGAGGACAAACGAGAACAAAAATGTAAATTTCATGGGATAAAGATGTCTTAAATTAGAAGTTTTCACATAATTTTATCAAGCTTCATTCTTGAAACTTACACCTCTATTGGGAATGTATATTTTTAACGATTTATTTAACGGTCTGAAACAAAAGTTTGTGCAGGTTCTTTATTTTAATTTTTAAACACAAGGAAGTATATTATCAGAAAAAGATAACATATATACGATCTATGCATATGTGGTATACATTAACTACGCAAAAGTAATTTATTTTTCTTCTATAACAACATAAATATATAATTTGACATCCCAGACAAGATATAACAGTTTTAGTATTGTAATGGTGCTGATAAATAAGTAACCGATAGTAACCGATTACACAAAACATATATTAAGATACTCAAGCAATCAATTTAATCATCTAATTAAAAACATTTATTTTTTTTATTTTTTTGGTTTTTATTTTCATAGTTGATTGCATATTTTAAAAAAGAACAGGAAAATATTTAAAATTTAGTTTTTTTTCGATTTTGTAAACAGTTTTCTATATGCATGTGCTATACAAAAAATATATTAAAATTGCCATGCATCTTCCCCTATGTAAGTCGTATTTACTCATTTCAAATCTTTGAACTAGGGCTTACTCATACACAGACTAGTAGTTATAGGCCTATATCAACGTGTCCATTAATTTATATTCGAAAACTTTTTTTTAATTTTCAACAGTTTACATTATACATATCGATAAAGAAAAGATATGTGTTAATGAATAAATAATTTAAAATAAACTATACATGTATGCTGCCACATTTTTTATTGAACTATTAAGTTTGAAATATTAGTAAATTGGTTTAAAACAAGTTGCAGAATTTTTAGAATTTTGAAAATTTAACAATTTAAAGAATTTTTCAGAATTGCATAACTTTTGAAAAATGAATGCTTTTTGCCACTTCCTATCAAGTAAATGATTGAATTGCACTCATCATATACGTATACATATACATCCATAGCTGATTATATAGCATATATTTATATACTTGTATATCGATATCAGTTGAGCCTTAAAATATTACTTGTAGCGGTATATGAATTTACAATTTCTTAATATCTGGAACGGAATTGTCATCAAAATTGTAGCTTGGAAGAGTGTTTATTTCAAAGCGCTACATATTACAAAATTATCCAAGTTTATATAGCATAATATCTCACTCGGGTATAAATCGAATAATGTATCATTTTTGTGATATATATCTATCATATTTATGGAGTATGTTTAAAGGTGAGATATATGGTTACATACATAGAAGGTATCTGTGATTCTTTTGTAACTGTCGATCATATTATGTCATATTCAATATTCAATATTTTTTAATAATTTTGTCGTCCTCCTAATTTTTTAGAAACATACTAATACTAGAAATAAGTAGAACAAAGCAGTTATCAATCACACAACTAGTTATGCGTAACCGCGTTTTAGTGAGAATGTGATGCTCACATTTTAAATAGCTTTAAATTGCAAACATAAAATACAAAATTACAAAAATAACATGTAAATTATATTTTACAACAATATTCACACGTAAGTTTGAAGCTTACCGAGTTTGGTTGATATTGATTTGTAGTCAGGACCGATTTCGATTTCAACGGATTTTCCGTAAGTTTTATGCCGGCTTGAACTGATGGGTAGGTTGTGTGAGAAGGGGGCCAACGTTACCGCACGATGTATCCGCGACTTGATGGCGACTGCCGCGTATGTGCCGCACGAAGAGAGTAAAATCCCCAACAGAATCGTCACATGAATCGAATGGTGTAGTGGTAAGGCCATTGCCAACGAGGCGGCGAGCACAACACAACGAAATGGGGACAGACTGATACTTGGATTCTCCTTTCGTCTAGTGTGTTACGCCGGTATGCTTAGTGTTTGGTGTAGTGTCGATTGGTTGGCTTCAGAGCTTTGTAGCCAGAAATAGGTGTGCGCCACCCAGTGAGAAATATATTATGTAGTATATATTTGTTGCCGTGTCGCGCAAACTGAAATAATTAATACATAAATCGCCTATTAGTACACATAGACAGAATATAATAATTTGGACTATAGCTGAAGTAGATTATATATGTGTATAGTATTTTGGACCAGGTAATATATCTCTTTGATCTATGGGATCTTTCATATAGGCCAATATACTTTCAATTTTTTAAATCACTTTTGATACTCTATCAATTATCGCTTAATTATGTCTGATTTTTAAGTAACTCATCATAATGATACTGAATAACGTCAGTCATGCAGTTTGCGGTTAACAATTTACAGTATCACAGTTTATCCTGACATTTGAACATATAGATTTATATAGATAAGTAACTTTGGATATCTTCGGCAAATATCTTTAACAAGGCCGTGTTTCATGCTCTAAAAGAATTCGTTCAAAGAACCTTTACCTACATTAAAAACTATCGACTATTTTCAAGTTGTATGGCACTGACCTTTCCTTTTTATATCAGCGGTCCTAAGAGTAGTACATACGCGGTCATCCCCTTTTTCGTTAAAAAAAAAATTCTTAAATAACATCCAATCAATTATTAATGTATATGGTATACACATTAGTATTCGCACTATAGCAAAGTTATTTATGTGTCATTTGTCAACATAACATAATGTTGAATAAATTTTAATTACAAATAATTCCTTCAAAAGGTGAGCCAATTTTTTTTTATTCCAAAATACGGTGCTCGTGAGCCTGCACTTTTTTTATCCAATTGATCTTGCCCATCATATTTAATATTATACATACTACACTTTAAAAATGAATCAACTATACTAACATACAGCATTCGATTTCTTTTTTGCACGCCGTCGTTCCCACCGTTAAAGTGCATTCTGAGACTGATCGGTATAGACACACATTTACATGGCGCCGAGCTTAATTAACAGGCAGACAACTTATTAAATGGAGGGGCTACCCGGCACACCAATTTAAGTCACGTCTATATATATATGAGATAGACTTTAAAACAAACGGGGTCACATCGTCTATCTTTAGACACCTGTATACTATACAAATGCTATTGACCACCAAATAATTGATCCCCTATATAAAGCGAACCGTACTGTCCAGGCAGTTAAAACAACTGATAATCTTTCGAATTTGTCACAAATATTTCACGTTATCTTAATTTCATTCAAAATCAATTTTCGCAATCTTTCTTGATTTGGGAATATCAAAGTATGAGGACTAATATATATATATTTAAATACATATTTTGAAACGAGTGGCACGTTAGTTCATGGAAGTGCTTTTTTAACATTTTAACTAAACCTATATATTTTTATCAATACGTTAATTTTTTTAATTTTAATAAGAATATGCAATTAACATAAATAAATACAGTTAAGCTAGACCTCGTGTTCAAAGATTAATCTGCAAACCATATTGTTAATGATTTAGTACATTATATACTTTTTTTACTTCTCAACGCATTTTTTGTATTAGCTTTAGCTAATCCAAAAAATGCGTTGAGAAGTTAAAAAATTAATATCAATAAAATAGAATATATAGACAACAGAAAATGGGCTGGATTGTCATGTTACTGAAAATCGCGATCTAATGAATCTGAATCAATACTGTGAGTTGTCGAGTTATTGGGAATGTCTATAACTATTAGTGGTTAATGTTTTGGGTAATTTACAAGTGTGAAGTATGAACAGTTATACTAAGTATTGAAAACTATTCATAAATATTGAACAATATAGAATAAATATGCACAAATATAGATTGTACGTAATATTGTATGAATCATATGTATTGAACAAAAACAGATTATATAGGGTGAATTATGGAATAAACATCCAAAAATATACTCTCATATAGTGCAATAGATCTATTAATACACATTTTTGAGTATGCAAATATTGCATATGACAGAAACTATAATATCTAAAAATAAACATTAACACAAATATTCTTTATAATAAACATTTGATTTAACTCACAAAACTGTAAGCGCACATTTTTAATAATTATTATTATTCAATTAATCACAAAATCTATATAGCTGATTTATACAATCTAAGTGAATATTCAGATATTTACACACAGGTACAAAGCTTTTTTAATGTGACACAATATACCACATGAACAGATTAAAGAAACAGACAAAAAGAAATCATGTTTAACAATATTAAGTAGCCAACCTATACAATATAAAATATTTGAGTAACAACTAAGGTACGTCCATAAAAAGTGATATAAGTAATTAAAAATACCTATTTCTATTATATTTTGTTGTAATTGAAATACGCAAGATACTAAAATGATAATAAATAAAATATTGCTAAAACATATACCGATTGTCTAACAGATGAAGCTGTCTGAATAAAACTGAGAAAATAAATGTATCATAGAAATCATTTTTCATAAAGATTTTTAATGAAAATGTCAATGAAAATATCAATTACAAAACAATGACGTAACAAAATAATGCTCAATTATTATTGCATAATTATTGCAACTAAGCTCCTGTTACTACTAACGAATTGCAAGTAACATAATAAATTTTATATGTCAATTATATTACGCTATGAATTTTTTCACACCATTTGACAAATGTAGGTGGTAATGCAGGCAGATTAGCGTCAATTAATAATAAAGTTAAGGTCTGACCGGCGCCAGGCCATATCTACCGACCTACGACAATAAAGCAAGCTACTGAGTACCGACACCCACTTTACGTAATGCAGTATCTTGTCAAAACTCTCATGAAGTGATAAGTATTATATATATATATATGCGTAATTTCTCAAATGATAAAATGAATTAGTAATATTAAGTGAGATTAACCGGTCAAACATCACTGCTAAGCTGCACTTGAAGTAGGAGCAATCGAATATATTATTAATAGGAGTAATTGATTAGCATGTTATTGATTAAATAGGTACGGTATTGGCCATAGTATAAATCAGCACTTATAGCCTTTCATATTTGGCTTTTATGATGTGCGTAATGGACGCGTGAAAGGTAATATAATATGATATCGTGCATAATAAAGGTCGTGGTCAGTTAAAAAGTAGACTATAATCTTTTACACAGTTGCTTAATATATTACTTATTATAGTTGATGATTGCCATAAAAAATCGATAATCGAATAAAAAGATCTACAAGTAAGAACTTATACAGTCCTGTATATTGTATAAATATTACGTATAAAATAGAAGGACAACAAAATGTGGAAAAAAATCATATTAATTTCATAAATAAATTTATTCAATATGTGTATATTCAAGATGTACAATATATATATATATATATAAGTTTTCAATTTTTCAATTTTTGACTATCTATTTTAAGTAGTTAACGTAAATTTTTCACATTATGCAAATATTTTTACAAGGGCGTATATTACCAGGAACGGCAGGTCCGACAATTTCCGGACATATAATTTCCAGAGGCGCAGTTTTAAATAACACATTGTTTTCTGAATTAGTTCTTCCCAAGCGATGCTTTTGCAAACTATAGTGAATCGGCTTACATGTTAATTCGTCTATTTAATATTTGCATGACTTGATAACATTCATTTCATAAATAAATTTAATAAATGTATATCTAGGATGTTTGGACTCCGTATAAAATTTAAATAGGGGATAATTTAGGAATTTTGCCTGACTAATGCTGAATAGCATCCCGCGCATTTGTCCTTTACCGCATGCCATATTCTTATTTTATTAAAATTTACATCTAGATTAATTGCTTAAACTCTCTCTTCCTCAAGGGCGTAGCTACCAAATAATTTAAGCTGCGGGGGGAGGAGGGAAGGTGGGAGCTGAACTTATTTTGATTACCAAAAAAGCCAGAGAAAATTCAAAATGAAATATTTCATGTAACACAAAATATAGAAAAAATGGCAAAAAAATCTACGAAAAGGCAAGGTTAGCTATAGCCCACCCTACGCCCATGTTAGACTATATTTATATAAATAGTATCATTTGTGTGTGTATTTCTAATGCTAATTATCTTGATGAAATTATTTTATAACATTATTCTAACGTTTTTGAACTCAATTTGCACTCACTTTTGCAATATAAATAATCTATTTAATGAACATGCTTTAATAAATTATACTGTTTTATCTACAAAAGATGTGTTGAATACACATTTTGAAACACGATTAAAGTCGGACAATATTTTAACTGTATCATTTATGATAATTGTGTTATTTAATTATTATTATTATCGAAGCTGGATCATAATACATTTGAAGATAGTTCTGTTTGACCGTAATTGAGAGTGTGAGTATTGAAAAGGTTTTGAATTTTTTTAAAGTTTAAGAAATATAAAAATAACTCACAAAAGTTAAATAAAAATTCGTTTCAATTAATCATGTTATTAGAAGGATTGGTTTTTAGTGAGAAATTTAAAAAGCGTAACATATTTAGTATGAATAATCACATCGACCATTTACAGTTACTTCGTAAATTTACATGCTGGAAATAATTAAAATGGGATTGTATTTATGAAAAGGATTTAATCTTTAATTTTTTATTACTGTTATTTTATACAGTCTATATTTTAATTATTTTAATTATTAAATAAGCCTTTCTATTATATATAATGATGAGTCATTTGACAATTTGGCAACGAGAGTTAAAATAACGGTAAATTTCAATACTCACATAAATCTAATGTCACAGTATGCTCCACATAACACGTTTTCATGGAAATTATCTGGCAATTGGTTTTGTATAGCCTCTAATACTAGTTTTGTATAACTTCAAAAATATGTACTTCTGTTTCTTATGATATACAGTTTTATACTGTCGTACACGGCGAATGAGAGAGGAGACAAATGTTAGAATTCCGAGAGAATTTCTGTTGAAAGATTACGTCTACTTTTATTTTTAGAGCTGCTATATTTAGCTATTATTTTAGGAAAACAAAAGAACTCAAATTTCATTGGCTAGTGTTTACTATGCTACTAAATTTGATGAATACTTTCATAGTCTATTGAGAAGTTTTACTCGCGAGCGTTACACGTGCCAAATTTGATCGAAGCACGAATAAACACGCAATCTGCGAAGTATTAAAAGGGGATTTGAAAATAATATATATCGGTACTTGTTTCAGATTGCAGCCAAGGTAAAATGAAAAATGGGTAGGCGTACGTCATTCATTAATATTTATGTATTGTACACTTCAAATTCCATTGAGTTCAACTCTTTTTTGGCACACTGACACCGGCACTTCGTCAATGAATATTATACTTTCGTTATAGTATTAGTGACGCCCACAAATACTAGATTCCGATTTAAAGGTTACAACAATAGCAGGAATTAAAAGGGAATTACATAGAAGTTGGAAAGGAAACTCCAGTTGAAATAACCAATGACACAGGTGACTGATCCGGGGTAAAAAATGTCAGTTTAACTATAAAATTAAGTGACTAATTTTTGTTAGTGAAATTAAGAATTTCAATTCGTGATTCGCTTCAGCAGAAAGGATCTTGAGGGAGGAATACAATGGTGTCAGTTATTTCGTTATTTCTTGATTTTTTTGTAGAAATGATAAAGGTACTCAAAGTATTCAAAGATACCAATTAAGTGATGCAGATGACTGATAGGTCATTCACCTGAATCGTTGATAAAGACCTTAATAATTAACGTTTTTAATTATGTAAAAAATCAATTGAGTATATAACAAAAATTACAAAATAGTTATGAGGTAAATATATATAAATAGATACTTCTGATTACTTGTAATATAAAAGAACAGGAAAAAATAGAATTGCAAGTCGAAAGCGTATTTCAACATCGGTGGTTTTTGATTAAAATAAAACAAAAATTTATTTTATATTTAGCCGATTGCATATATTGTCCAAATTATTTAAAAATGAATTCATTGTTGTGCACCTGCAAATCTTTAGTAAAAAATCGTTCAATAATTATATTAACTATATATGTTAAGCGTAAAAAAAATTCAATATATTTAGTTATTATTTTTGTGTTTTAAAAGTGATTATTATTATAATTTTATTAAATTTATTTATTAATACACATTATAATCTTTTTATCTTTTCAATAGGGGAGGCCTAGGTATTATACATTTTCAATTACGTATATATAAAACAATATATATTATACCTACATCAGGGGGGCGGATCTAGGGGGTTGCTGGGAGGCGCAATTTCCACCTAATTCAAAATCCTAGATCCGTCCCGTAAACTGTTCTATTTTTTGTTTGTCAACAAATCTATAAAAAATATATAAATATTCAAACATTTACTGATTGAACGGTGGTCAGTCGAAAAGATTTTAAATCTTGTTAAATCCCCCCGGCCACTTTTGTAAATTTTT